>JAVJGG010000085.1:43007606-43040288 GCA_035590195.1 Aviceda cuculoides
GTCCCCCTAGCAACCCGTATGGGGAAAAATTCCTTTAACAGAAAAAAAACAGAAGAGTTTCTGAAACTCCAACACTAATAAAATGCAATTTTACAGAAAAGGGGGTATTTTTAAAATTGTAAAATGCATTACAGAAGACAAAACAGAAAAATCAACTTCAGAAGGAGTCTTACTTCAAGCCACAAAGAGGCAAGTATAAAATTATCACAGTCTGTATTTAAGTGGAAACTCTTGAGTTCCTGAGAAACTTCATCCCTTCTGCAATCCTGCTACAAGCAGGAACTTTCACTGTCATCCCTGCTGTAATCCTGCCGCAACCAGAAACTTCTACTGTTTTTCCATAGACGGAATTCTTTCTGGCTAGAAGCATAAATTCTGGCTTTAGCTGCCTAAGCAAGTTTATTTTAGAGGTGATCACAAAACCAAGGTTAAAGTGGAGAGCCCTGCGGAGTACTTTGCTGGCAGCCACTTCCAGAAGCAAACTGGCCGTTAACTACAGCAGCCTTATAAAACAAGACAGCTCTGATTTCCCACCTGCAGTGGGCTCCCCATATATCCAGGAGGAGAAAGCCACCCAGCTGGGGACTGACCTGGCCCCAGGGGCTCTCCCCATCCTACTTTCTGGTTGCTGCTGGGAGAGAGGAACATCACCTCCAGCCAGGCAGGGACCCCCAGCACGGCCACAGGGGAGCAGGGAGGGGAAAACATTCTCGGCTTCTTCAACAGGCCAGTAGACCCAGGCCCTGGGCATCTGACACTTCTCTTATCGCCATCTTAAATGCCACTCAGCACCTTGTCACCGTGTGTAGCCCCAGCAGCAGATGCTGCCTCGCTGGAAGCCTCGAGCATCCAGCCCTGGGGCTCCTCTCTCTGGAGAGTCCATCTCCGATACTTTTCTGTGCTAGTTCCTGTAAATTAGACATTTTCTGCCTCGAGTTCCTTTGCTACTTCAACAAAAAGCAGGGAAGGCATGAAGGTCTTTAGAGTCAGTGGATTTACGCCAGGAGTGGATTTGACCCAGTGTATTTTCCTGGGCTTTGCTAGCCTCCACTCGGCCTGCCAACAGCCCTTCCCAGATACCCGCCTGCCGTGAAGGGCCTGCGCGACCGTACGGTTCAGCAAGATCAGCACTTTCTTTTGTCAGATCTTCAGAAGAAACCAGAAATGAGAACTAAACCCCAGTCAGCCATCAGAGCCAAGAAAACTACTATCTGTGGGAATGAGCTAATGTGTTAGACATGTCATTCAGACTCCCTGGCTTGTCTTGGTCTCAAAACAAAAGTTACTTTAAAAAGCTACATCTGGAAACGTAACGCAGCCCCCAATGACTCCACAGTACACCAGGGGCCTACAAACAACTTAAATACTACCTCTTTGTGCGAGTGGAAAAGGCTCGCTCCTTTCGGCGCATTTCCACAGGCTCAGGAGGAAAACCCCCACGGGAGGGTCTGGGCTCTGCTCCGCAGCAGAGCGAGGAGGGGGCAGTGAGACACACACAGACCCCCAAGGGATTTAATCCTGCACCGAGGACGCATCTGCTGGTCCCTGGCATTTGCGGGCTGGCCAGCCAGCAGAGCCCCGGCTCACGCCTCACGCTGGCTTCAGAGAGCCAGCAGTGGGCTAGTAACAGGTCTGCAGCCACAGGCGAGGGACCTCTACCCACGTACGCAGAACCACAGAATCACTTAGGTTGGAAAAGACCCTTAAGG
Organism: Aviceda cuculoides; assembly: GCA_035590195.1. Taxonomy (NCBI): domain Eukaryota; kingdom Metazoa; phylum Chordata; class Aves; order Accipitriformes; family Accipitridae; genus Aviceda; species Aviceda cuculoides. The sequence continues at coordinate 43,009,316 of JAVJGG010000085.1, forward strand.
TCACAGAGTCCAACCGTAAACCAGGGCCGACACCGCTGTGATCAGCTCCAGGGGGACATTACAGGAGCGACCATACTCGAGAGAGGAATCGCTTTTGGTGATCGACAGCAGCTTACAAGGGGCTGTTTCACCTTCAGCACAGAGCATCACGTGCGAGGGTTCCCGTTTTCACCACAGGTTTTTAAAGCTTGATCACCACCTGGATTACCCCAAAGCGCTGGGGTTGAATCACATAACTTGGATCCCTGCACGCAATGCGTACTGCTTGAAATTTGTAAATAAATTAAGAAAAAAAAAATTAATTGGAAGGCGGCAAAGTTATGTCCCAATGACAATATGTTTCACATTTCACCTCCACGTTGCACCTCCGGCTTAAACATCTTAAAGCCATTTCAGAATGTACATTTAAACACACAGAGGTGCCTTCCCACATCTCTGTCTGCTCCACAGAATGCTCCCAACCCCAGAGGATTTATCTGAAGCCAAAAAGGACTCCAGGGTTATGTCCCAGCCAGTGTTCCCAGCTCAGCACCTGGCTGTGCAGGTGGACATTTCACTGCAGTTACCTTGTATTAACAAAGAGGAAAAAAGTTTCCTGGGCATTTTGCCTTGCCTAACCTGCTCCTTACGAGTAGACCATTGTCATTTTATGGCATTAGTTGACCCAGTTCTTCTGAAATTAAGCATGTAATTATTTAAAAACAACAGATGCTCCTCCTGTCACATACAATATAAATGAGCAATCACAGGAAGACGTGCAGTAACTCCTATCTGTCAAATAACTCCCCAGAATAACCCCTCCTCTTATTTCCACTAAGATCTAGGGCCTAAATGTTTTTCAATAGAAATCCCTTACTACTGATATGAAATAATGACTATGCCAGACTACAAGCAGCGACAGAAAAAACCCCACCAACATAAGTTTACAACATTTTTCTCTGTTTAACAAAACCACTCTTGCCATGCAGCGTGCCGTTGCTCTGCAGAGGCGTCCTGAGACCTCGTGGGAAAGGCGACCGCAGGCAGCCGAAACCACTGCAGGGCAGGAGCAGATCAGCTCCTTGCACAGGACCCGTGAACAGCTCAAGCATGGAAACGGACAAAACAAAACGGGTAGTCCGACACAGGAGAAAAGTCAGACGACATTTCTGGATAAACCCATTTATCTAGAAGAACTTTTTGCTGAAAAGCAAAGCAAAACCATGGCGTTTGAGTAGCAGGCAAGAGGCAGGAACAAGAAAACAGGCTATGCTATGGATTTAAAAACATCATCTTAAAGAAAGCACACTGGAGGAGTGTAGAGCACGACTTAAATTAGAGGCATTAGCAGGAAGAGCACCATCACCAGCAAACATCTGCACAGTTAACATTGATTTAACTGCCATATTAAAGGACTAACAAAACACCCAACAAACCCACAGGACACCAAGAGGTCTACAGAACTCCTTGGATCAGCCAGCTGACTTCACCAAAACAGCAAGATTTACACCAGGAAATTCTGACCTGCTTACTGGCTTCAAGCACAGCTAACAAGTACTTGAACTGCACCAGGTTTCCAAATGCAGTCTGTGACTCAGGAGAAAGATCTGTTGATTTTGCACTCATTCTTGCTTTCTGCCCATTTTTTTGAAGAGCTCATCCAGTAACCAGAGCCACGATACCCCACATGTACCTGGTGCATACAAGAGCATCTCAGAATGCACTGTGAAAAACACAAATGCAAACTCACATAAAGCGTGACAGTATCCAAGGGCTTAAAATAATACAGGAAGATTTTAATATTATGCTATACTAAGGAAATAATTTTCCAAGTTTTAGTCCTTAGTTTTAGCTTTTGGGAAGCTGACATGTATTAAAGGCCCAGCAATACTTTTTTTACTATTTGTACTTCACATGAAATTGCTTCCTGGCTTATCTGTCAATGACTTCACATATTTGCTGTAATTCTCTGCTCCTGGGATCCAATTGCTGTAACCCTCGTTTCTGGCCTCTGAGGTTTAGGCAGACTGATTTCTAGTAGATTCCTCCCTCTGGAAACGCCCTGACCCCCTGCCTCCAGCTATTCTGCCTGGGCCACCTTCGGTGGGCAGCTGGAACATCTCTCCCAGGGGCGTCCTCTTTGAGGACAGCAGTCTCTGCAGATGTTTGGTCTGGCTTCTTCACCCTTATAAACTGTGTCCTTTATGGATTCTTTGCAGTTCCTGCAAGAGCTTTATACTAAGAACAAGAAGCCAGAGACCTGGCAAAACACCAATGCTTTCTTCCCCCCTTGATTATTAACTTCTAGAGAAAATGCCAGCCACATTTATAGCCAAAGCAAACATTTTTGTTACTGCTATGTTTAGCATCCCAAGAACTGACACATGAAAAAAAAAATGTACAATGCTGACAAACAGGAGGCCAAACAGATGCTACATAAACCATGCTTTAAATTAACTTCTTTAAATTTTGATGGAGCTCCATGACACTTGCAATTTAAAAGAATTACTTCTACACCTCCCCCTGATTAAAAAAAAAAATCCAAACCAAACAAAAACCCACAGAAGCAAGCAGCAGTACAGACTAGAGATAAGTGGTCACAGACAAACAGAAGGGAAAGGACCCTCCCAGGTCACCAAACTTTGTGCTGTGGCACACAGCCTTACACCAATATATTTCAAGAAAAGACACAGCATCTTCTGAAGAACAACAAGAAAAATCGTAACTGATAAAACTGAACAAAGTGCCAGGAACTTTGATCTCCAGTTCAGCAGGACACAATTCCCATGAAAGCTTAGGTTTCTCACTGTCTTCAAGTATTAGTCCCTTAAAATCATTCAGGGTAATTACTTCAGAAATGGGAGATGTCCTTAAATAAAGAGATGTGATTCTCTCTGTGAACAATGGCAGACATGCTGTGGAAAATCTGAAATATGAACTGTGTGACAGCACAGAAAGAGAAGGCAGTCATACCCAACTGTACTCACACCTCACCTCAGAGTCGGCAGGAAAACGCAAGGTAGAAATAGGGAAAGAAAAAAAAAAAAGCTTTCAATATCATTTACACTTGCCAGTGATTACTTCTGCTTCTTAGCTTCTTGCCCATCATTCCACACTTTTTATTAACAAATTTGGGGCAAAGCATTTTAAGCCACCGTTAAAAAACACTTGAAAAAGCTTTCAAACCCTATGAAGGTTTGTGCTAGCTGGGGGTGGGTGGGGATTAAAAAAAGGGAAGCCTGGGCAAATGTGGATGCAGAGCAGACCACAGCTGCTGAGAAGGTCTGGGGAAGCAATGCGAGTCCTCCGGCTCCTGCAGCCTGCTCCTTGACCCGGTCTTCTCCACTCCCTTCTGTCTCACCTTGTGTCAACACCACCAGGCAAATTTAGAGAGAAATGGCTTTTCAAGCACACATTAAAAGATTTGTCACATTAAACAATTTTCCAATGAAAACAAGTATTTGTTAGCAGTGCTACAACTCAGAAGTCTGAGTGCTGCATTGCTAGTAGTAAGCTTGAGCAATGTGCCTTGAGCAAAAGAAACACAGAATGAAGACAGACATTACCAACTGAGCATCAGCTACACAGGCAAAGGTTTCCTTGTGCCTAGACATATATAGTAAAAAGTGTGATAAGAAATAGAGTTGACAGTTATTTAAGACAGATCACAGCATACTTCATGGTAGAAAATGTTATTAAATATAAGCACAGTAGTAATAGCCAAGTCCACCAGAAATAGGAAGTGTGCACAGCAGCTTCTAGAGTCACTACAGCAGCATACACCTAAGTGAAGGAACGTGAGAGCTGTCATATTTCATAAAAATGTTTAATGTCTCCTCACAGAGAGCTCTGCCAGATATCAGCATTCGAGCCAAGATGGGCAAGAGTCCTATTACATTATTACTAGCTATGAGAAACAATTATCCACTAGCTGAGAAAATTTTGTTGGTATATTGCAATTCTAGATTAATAGCTCCCTTAAGTAGAGAGAACGACATTTATATAATAGTTTCGTATTCCCAACAGTTAATTTCCAAAAGCCATGTGGGAGAAGAGAAGAGGGGGCAGTGGAGAGGAGAAAATGCACGTTTTTCTCGCAAACTAAAGCAGTAAAGTCGGCAAGGCTCTTTAAGTGTCTTGTAAAGTTTTAATACATGATCCTTCAAGCTGGTTGAGGAGCTACCTACAGGAGGTAATTGTACTGGCATAACTAGAAATGCAATACTGAAGTAACGAACAGGCTGTGTGGCCACAATTTCAGCTGAAACTGCAGCACTTCTGACCTGTACACTTGGAATAATTAAGGCAAGAATTACTTCACAGAGTGCTCCTAAAGATTTAACAGGAAAATAAGGACTTCATCAGGAAAAATAAAGAATTGCCACCTTTCCTATAGATAGGTGTAGAAGATCTCCATCAACACCTACAATATACCATTTTTATATTTCTGCAGAACCTCAGTTTGACAGGTTTGAAACTACTGGCAAGACCAGCACCTTCATAAAGCACAAAGTGGTGTTTTCAATTTATGCAAATCATATGCTCCTTTACTGCAATGCCTAGAAGAATGAGCTACTGAGACGTGTGAAAAGGGGAGGATCAGAGATGGAAATCCTTCCTTGAGTCCAATTGCCCAAGCATTGCTGCAGATGGCATTTTCCCTTTGCAGCACTAACCGTGGCTGGAATTAAATATAGTTTGGAGACAGTCAGTAATCAAGTATTTGAAAAAAGGTATTGCTAATGTACCAGGATAAACTAAAGCAGTTGCCTCTCACCTCACAGTGCACATAAAGCAGGATCCCATCACTAACAATCTCACACACTGGTTTTAGTGGTTGCATGCATTTTTGTGGCAATTCAGCAGTTGTTTCTCATAAGATAATTAAATACATTTAAATGAGAATGTTGGGAAGAATTCTAGTAATGGGTAGAAAAGAAATTTTCATCCATATGGTTTTGGATGAAAGCCCACTGAGTCTTGAGAGATTCCTACACAGGAGAAAAACCACAAGTCTCCCTGCCACTACTGGTCAAGTCGTCCATTCCTTAAGCCACCGGTTGCGCACAGTCACTACTGCAGGCGCCCGGCATGCACAGCAGCGCGCGAGCACAGCTTTAGCTGTCCCTTGAAACATCATCAGTCATTTCAGTGCAGGCAAGGAAGGTTACAGCCATATTTTACTACTAATTTATCTTCAGGAAACTGGTACAGGATACAAGATAGCAGTATATTACCACTGACATCAACGCAAACTGAGTTCTAGCACTCTTACAGGGTAGAAGGCAGCGGAGCACCAAGTGTTAGCTTCTCAGCAAAAAAGTCCCTTGCATAGTCTACTTAATAGCATTTTTTTTTCTAGAAAAATATGATATAGTGACATTTAAGGCATACGCTATGTCTCTCTACCCCTCTCTCAGATGGATATTTCTGAACCTAGTAAATGATCTTTTAGCCAAACTAGCTATTTTCAGGAACACTTAAACAACTTGATCCAAAAACATTCCCACCATAGTCCTCGTCTTTAGTCTGTAACTGACGACACTATACTTCTTTCGGCCACGCTTCGAGCTCTCCCGCCCGCACCTACTCGCAGCCCACCCCTGCAGGCACTGCCCAGACCCCCCCGGCAGAGCCCCACCAAACCCCCTCGGTCCACGTCAGCCAGCAGCGCACACGAGCACCGGTGCCACAGCCTGCACGGCTGTCTGGAGCGGGCACGTCCTTAAGGGCACGGCCTTGCTTGGCTTTATCCTGTCTCAGCCTTCACACGAAAGTGTCAACTATAAGCCACATGCGAAAAAGATTGTGGAAGAGGTTTATTTCCAGGCTACAGCTACATACTGTGTGTTCAATTCCAGTAGATCCCACAAATCGTGCTTGGGTTGTCCTGAAGTGTCATGCTGTCTGGGGGCTTAAGTACACACAGAAAGGAGCAAGTTATCGGAATTTATCCTCATGACCAAATCCATTAAAGCACCAAGGAAGAGAGACGTACTGCTCCAAACTGTATGAGCTCAGAAAGACTGGGGAGAAGGCTATGTACTTCTTCCCCTTCGCTCTCCTGCCGTTCAGTTTGGCACAAAGCACAGCTTTCCTCAAGCTGACATGTACTTTTCATGATTTGTTAAAAGCCTCTTTAGCTCTGAATGCACTTTAAGCATACTTTTCCCTGTATTTATCTAGATAGTTGTTTTATACAAGACACTAGCAAATCAACCGGCAATCATTTTGAAAGCACAACGGAGGTGGATTGATCCTGGCGCACAAAATAAATGTTCACCAATACACCAAAAATTTTAAAGCATTACAGTATGGTTCATACACAAACGAAAATCCCAATTATCACAAACCTGGCAGGGAAATGAAATATTGACATGTTTCACAAAGAAAACAACTATGATTTTCCTAGATATCATTTCTGTGTCTTATCCAACAACATGCCTCAGCTGCCATCTGATGTTTGATTAGAGCAGTTGAATAGTGAAAGACACCAATTTGATGTAGCTGCAGTAATTCTGATACACACCAGTCACTCCCAGAGTATTTTTTCTGTCTTCAAAGCACTACTAAGATCCTCTGAGCTACTTTCAGATATCAATGAATTAAGGTGTTTTGAACTCAACAAACATGTATATAAAATAGATATTTTGATCTCTAACTGTTTGCAGTCAGTTTAAGTTTCAAAATCTTATCACAAGCTGATGCGATTTAGGCAATGGATCTTGCATATGAAATTTAAGTGCTGACTGCTGCATACGTGGCAGTAACCACAGGAATTACAGTGAAGAACAGGAAACTACAGAAAAACCAGCACAGAATAGTGTTAGATGGCTAGGAAAGTAGAGGGGAGGAGGCCTAAATGAGAGGAGTCTTAAACTTCTCAGTGCAATGGCTTAACAAGTCTGAAAGTATGTTATGTTCAGCATTCCTGAATTCCCTGCTGACTGTTGCTTCTGTGCAGTATTTCAGTTTTAACACAAAACTACAGCTTGTAATATTGGTGAATAGCAGAATAATGAAGAAGAACAGTGTGTACATCCAGAAAGAGAGTGGAAATTTCCACATTCACTTGTCAAGCCAGTTCAGAAAGGAAATGAAGCTAAAACATTCCCTCTGTACAGCATCCCACAGTCCTGTTCAGAGCTACTGAACGCACACAATTTGAAGGAAGAGATTTGTGAAACTTCCAGTGCAAAAATCTTTGTACTTGCATGTCTGATTTAGGATGCTGTTCTGGTAGTTGCAGATTAAATCAGACATCTACACATTCAAACAGTTCAACTCTTCTCAAGCTCATCAACTCTGCATATCAAACGTTTTTCTACTTAAGCAAAACAAGGTATAAAACAGTAAGGTCCTGAAAGAAAGCCGAATCTGATTCTAACTAATGAACCAAGTTTTTGAGTAAAGTGTCACATATCCAGCAGTTCTGCTGAGCTGGTTAAGTGTGTCACCCACCTTTTTGCACTGCACAGAAAACAAAGAAATCAAACCATAGGAAGGCTGAGCTTAACTGGAACAAAGCCACTGACATTTGCATGGCACATTTGGATCCATCCTGCAGAGCAGGGATTTTTAAGCAGAAAAACGAGTGCCATTCTCAAATAAAACTCAAGCCTCACTTGAAGCCAGATCCTTTCTAAATGCTAAATTTCTACACTATATTAAAACTTATTTCACCTTTCTATAACTTTATTGCTAATAATAGTGATATGATTTTAAATACTAGTGATCCTGAAAGTTGTTTAAAAATCCCATTTATGTTTCAATAAGAATTTCTCAGACTCTCACTGTAAAGCCTTGCATGACAACCTGACTGTAATTTACAGCTGCATTACTCCTTCAGTAACAGGTCTACAGGGAACCTTGCCTGCCGATCCTTCCTCACAACATAATTTGCTTTGAAGTATTCAGCCACAGACCTGGGGTCTTAGTCCATGTGTACTTGTTTAGCTGGGCCAATAAATCATGCCACTTCAGCCTCCCTGTTACAGAACTGTCTCTTTGCTGTTTTTTAAATAAATCACTGTAGACAAGTCACTTTATATACTTGTTTCATGAAAGTCTCCATCTTTTTTGATTAGTCTGAAGTTTCTGAAGTAAACGCTTGAAGGAGTAATTGTCTTGCTCACATTTTCCTTTGTTTAACTTCTAGGACCATTAAATTGACATCAATTTTGTGACATATCTTGTGAAATCAATGCTATGATTTTGCAAGCACAACATTTATGTCTAGTACAGTGAGTGACAGACACTTTGAGACACAATACTTCCCTAGAAAAAAACAAAATAGGCTTCTCAGCACCAAATAACCAAAACCATCTTGGAAATGTTTTTAATGTTTTTCCACCTTGTATCACTCCTCAGGAAAACTTGCTTTCAGCAGCTGGAGTATAGGTTACTGTTCCTCTTGGAACCATAAGGATATATTTTACTGTCTTTTTTTATAGATGGAATAAAATTGTAAAAATTGCTGCACACACACCAATATCTCAATACCAAGATAAACAAATAACTCTAGTTCAATACTTGCACTGCAAGACCTTCAGGGCAGATACTGGCTCCAAGTATTTTTTACACTGCTTATTACAGATATGTGCCACTAATGTTAGAGTACTACTTCTCTTGCTTCAAAAATCATTTATCCATATGAAATAACACAGGCTTTCATCTCCTGAGCTTTTCTACCCACTATAAATTTAAGTGCCATGAACAAAACCCCTAGCTGCCATTTCAGCTTCACCTGGGGAATCCCAAGCACCAAGTTAAGTGGTGGTAAGCCCTTGCGCAGGGCTCTGAAGGTTACAGACGCCGTGCTGTGGAGGCGGCAGCTGTGGGGAGCTTGCACAATAAGCTTGCATCCTCTCACAGTGTCATGGTCAGGAGAAAACAGAGGAGCAGGGCTGGCTGAGATAAGGGCACGAGATCCTTATAAGGCTTCTCCAGCTGACTGGAGTTGATGGCATTTGCTAGACATATTTAATATCATTTATACCCTCAAATATATCCAGACTTTCAGTCACTCAAGACAGAGAGCACTCACATAAACATCTGAACTGGGAGGAGGAGAAGAAGGAGGAAAAAAAAAGAAAAAGAAAAAAAAAAAAGGAGTGCTGGCAGGGAGAGAGCCAAATGTGTTTGTCAGAGGCACTCGGATTTGCAAAATTAAGTCCTCTACAGCCAATTCTGAATCCTTGGAAACGAGTGGGAGTTTACCTATGTCATCACTAGATCAGAATTTGGTCCCTCATCCTTACTTATTATGACCTAGAAATTAAATCCAGCTCATACACAACCAACCAGGTATTTTCTCTATGTAGTCACAAGGGAAACATCTTCAGAAAGAGCAAAGAAAGCAGTATGACACATTTACTTTGTTTGAGAAAGCCTGAACCAAAATTATGAGGGAAAAGGGAAAAGCCAACAAAAGACCATCCACAAAATAATGATGGAGCAGAGGCTCAGTGTAAGGGAAAGTGTAATATGTTTCAACAACAAAGAAAACATAAGCTCCATATTTTTACACTACTTTACAAAGCATCTGCATTTAAAAGATTTGCTCTGTTTGGCCTCTTTGCCAGATGTTTCTTATTCTTTTTATAGCAGAGATGGGTGAGAACAAGCAGAGTGCATCTCTTAGGTCAGAGTACCCTGCACAAGAACAACTGCATTCCCTCCTGCCTCCCTTGGAGGCAATCTGACCTTCACAGAGCTTGGCACAAATGCTAGTCAACCATGGATTATTGCAGTTCTCCACAATTTTCAACATGCAAGAGTAAAAAAAGTTCTGGTTTGGGTTGAGCAAACAATTCATACAACTCCAAGTGCTTTGTTTTAAACCAAGCAAATTTTTTAACCATTTTGCAGTGAAGAAGTCATGAAAATATTACATCAGTTTGAGAACAGTTTCTGTCACAAAATCCAAATAATGCACAAACGAAAAGTTTTGATTAAAAAAAAAAAGTGCCATGCTGATATATTGGCAGCAGAGTCCTTCTGTCAAAAGTCAGGCAAGAACTTCATCTGCTGTGAAATGGAATCTCCATTGATGAATTTACACCAGTGTGTGCTCTCAGCAGTGTTTTGTGAACATGCTGGCCTTGCCTTTCTACTCAGTTTCCTGTGGGGCTGTGAAACAAGTTGTAAAAGCCTTAGTCCCCTTCAGAAGTGTTTATTAACTTTGCGTTTACTCATACGGAAGATAATTACCAAAATTTTTCTTGTGAACAAAATGTTGGTAGTGCCGCTCCTCAGTGCAGCAATGAAGCCCTTTAGAAGTCAATGTAGTTTTATTACCAGCAGGTGAGATAATCTTGTAAGCTTCAAGAATATCAAAGTAAGCAAAGCTCAAAGTTGTGAAAGCCAGAAAGTGTTTACGTGCACACACATGTAATTGCAGAGACTGCAAGAATTTCCCCTTCCTGTTCCACAACTATTTAGCCTCCTCTCCCAGCTAACATCTCCATACATTTAACTTTCTTTCCAAGCTTTCTGATCATTCTCTTCAGTTTTCATTTAAAAAGTGCTGCTGCCCTTCTGGGCTCAGACTGTCCCTGTCCCCCTGTCCCCACCCCCCCACCCCCCAAAAAACCAAAACCAAAACCAACCACCAAAAAACCCAACCCACCCAAATGTCCTCCCAGACTGAGACTGCGAACAAGGTTCCTCTCTCTGAGCTGCTCGAGGCATTTCTCCATTGCTTAAAAAGCAGCACTAGAAGCCCAGTGAGTTTCCTGGTACGACACTGGTTGGAAGTGCAAATGTCCAGCCACCACCAGCAAGCACAGCCACGGGAAAGCAGCTGAAGGTTTCGGCATAAGGGACCTGCCGTTGCCTCGGGGCTGGCACTCCAAGGTCAAAGCCCACCGGCAACAGCAGCAGCTTTCTCGGGGCAGTTTGAGGCTGAAGGATGAGCGCTCACAAAGGCTGGGTCCCCGGCACCTTCGCCACCTTGTCCCCAACACTCTTGCTCTTTGAGCGGTGGCACGCTGCGGACAGCCCACGGCACGCTCCTTCTGCCCTGGGACCCAAAGTGAACCCCCCAACACTGCAGGTCCCAATGAAAGAAACTCACAGATGCTTGATACTACTCTGGGATTGACACGAGAACCAAATCAGAATAAAGTGTTAATTTTAACTATGCTTCATGGCATCACAGGATGAATAGGGCACAGAAGTCTCCAGTTTTGACCAGCATGCATGATTCACTCACAGCTGTCTAATATCCTTCTAGTGAAGTCACTTTGGACTTCCCATTGTAAACAAAAACAGAACAAAGCCAAAGGTTATCCGCTAAATACACAGTAGATAAAACAAACTAGAAGCCAAGAGCACGTGAATTTACAGCCAAGTACTTCCAGACAGTGACTCTCTAGTCTTAGCTAATCTCGATGTCAGCAAATGTTTTTCCAGGATGGGTTTCTTTTTGGAAGGATTCAGAAATTAACCGAGTCTTTTAAAAAAAGAAAAAAAAAAGCCAAGTTGTCCTCTTTTTCATTCTTTCCTTTCAGTGAAAAAAGGAAAGACTGCTTTAGTTTAAATACTGGAAAACTGATTATTTTGGCCAGGTACAGTCTTGGGTCATTCCATCTATCCTCTGCTTGCAATGTCGAGTGGGTAACTTGCCTTCCTCAACTGCTTTAAGGGATGTGGCCTGTGTTTGAAGGAGGAAAAAGGTAAATACTACTTAGAGGCTGCTACAAGTCCACCACAATATAACACCCTGTGTGCAAATACAAGCCAAGGCACAGAGAAAAGAGAAATAGTAAAGTGAAGCTGCTTTAAAAGTACATACTCACCGTTTCCAATGTGTAACTAGTGACTTTATTCTCTGTTACGAAATGAAGGAAAAACATGCAAAATGTTCACAAATTAAGATGGAAATAATCTGTGACTAAATGTAATATTTACTTGAAGTAAATCTGGTATTTACAGATCTGTTTTTTCAAGTGCTTTGAACATAAACATGACTTTATAAATATGCTGGAAAGTGTTTAAACTTCAGCCAGAGATGACTGTTTCATTTCAGAAATTAATATTGGCTTTGGGCTGACAGAGGAATAGCTCAGCATGACCAAGAAGCAGCATCTGGGCCTTTTGATGAAGACCAGTTTATGGCAACAGGTTTCCAGCTTATAACTACAATATAAGCCCATGTTATATCGTGTTACAGAGAACTAAGCTTGCTTTGGAAATAATTTGTTCACGTGTATTATCCAAGTACTATCAGCCCTTAGCATTGAGAAAAAAGGCATTTTCTCTTCATACCAAGAAAAATACTGGAAAGCATGAAAGTGAGAGGTGAATGTTGTTGCAGAAGTAAGAAAAACATTGCTCGGCTTTCCGAACAGAGCTGTTGAGCATGTGGCTTAAGAACTGCTGAAAGAATTAAGGGCACATTCCTTTCAGCCTGATTCAACAATTTTCTTCATACAAAAATTACAGTATTAAGCTTACTGTTGCGGAAAGAGAACACATTTACTAGCTTTTAATAGAGGGTTACTAGCTTTTAATAGAAAGCTTTCAGCCAGTGTTCACAATCCTCTGTAGTCTTACCCAAGACAGGCATTAAAATCCTTGTTGGTCTAACTATTTACAGTTACTTGTTTCAGTCATTCAAAGACAGAGCTGTTACCGATGTCCTGATCCAAGTAAAATGTTATTTGTATAGCAGTGATATATTTTACCTACAGATACCTCCTTACGGCCAGCCAAAACGGCCGTTTCTGATAGCGGTCCTTTCCTTGGCAAACAACAAATGCCACCACGAGACACGCAACTGCCCGAGCGCGAGGACTGGCCACGCCGCCCGCGTCCCCTGCACTGGGAGCCCGTGGCTGGAGATGCCCTCCGCGGCCGTCTGCCCGCCGTCCCCAGCGAAGCTCTTCCGAGAGCCTCTCGTCGCAGCAGAGCAGCCCACGGGGAGGCGAGGCGAGCCTTCGGTGGAAGCCCACGGCAGCACAGGTCTGCTGGCCATCAGCGCTTGCCACCAAGCATTTCAGGAGCGGACAGAAAACCTGAGATAAGAAACCTTTCCTACTCGAGCAAAATAAAATCTCTCAGGGGCTGGCAGCAGCACTGAGCTACCTTGGGCAGGACATAAGGCAAAGAGCACAGTAAAGCTTGTTTCAGAAATGCAAGCTACTAATCAGATTTAAGATAAGGCGCTAGAATAATTTAAAAGATTGTAAGATTCCATAATCTAGATGAGTCTATAACCTTCATGATCTAATTTATTTTGTTGTTGTTTTAAAAAAAATGGGTTTAGCCACAGAATGCTAAAAACCAAAAGAAACCAGTAACTAAAAACTACATTCACCCTTTATGAAAGGTTTACCGGGGAGGGGGAAAAAAGGACAATAGTAAAGCAAAGTGCTATTCATTTGGAGGTAAAATAGTATGTGCATGTCTACTCATACTGAGTTTACTGTTGACTGCCACTGGAACAGCACAAAGTGCAGTGTATTATTTCTTTTCCTAGACAGAGCTTAAACTCTCTGTTGTGCCCATAACTAAAGCAGCACAAAGCAAAGGGTTACCAGGCGTTTACTAACTCCTCCTGTTGCCTGCAGACACTGGGACAGCAGCTGCACTGTTTTGGCCAGACTCTTTACAAAGCTCAGATGTGTGGGTGTCTTCCTCATCCCCCCCGCACACCACGCAGGTCTAAAGAACCACACTGACCTGTCACACACTGGGACCCTTCTTGCCATGCAAATGCTTTTCAAGCAGACTCTTGCACATATGACTTACCCCTCTGTTCACATGTTAACTAATCTTACAGTCTTTGTTTCTCAGGGACGAGAAATATGTACCATTACACACGGCAAAGAGGAACAAAACCTTTAGAAAGCAAACAGATTTTTAAACTTGGATTCTTGAAAACACCGTTTAAAAGCCTTTACAAGCACCTGCAATTGGCAACGCAGACACATATTCAGTAGTTAACCTGTATCGCAAAAGCTCAACATGGCAAGTTTGCCAGTGGCAGTGCGGAAACCTGGAGAACGTGCCACAGTCCTGCCCTCGTTTGTGGGACCCTCAGCGGCGAGGCGAGCTGCAGGGCTGGCGGATCCCCTCCAGCCGCCACGGCCCATGCCGCTGCCGGGGAAGCGGAGGTTTGGCCGCCAGCGCCACTTCCCTGTAGGAGAGGCAGGCGGGCCTTTGAACATGCCAGACCTCGGGACGGAGCAGCCCTGAACGCAGACAAGAGGGAGTCAAGCCCAGGAGCATCCGTTTCAACATTTCTGTGAAAGCTGGAACACCGACCGAGCAAGTATGGTATTCTGCTGCTATTGCAGCTTTTGCTTGTTAATTGTCCTGCTTCCATCTCCTGCTCTTGAAAGCACAGTTTTGCCTAGTTCTTCCTTCACCCTCCATCATCTCCACAGCTTTTTAAACACACAACTCAACCCCTTCAGCTCTGTGTCAAAAAAAAAAAAAGAAAAAAAAAAAACCACCACCAACGAACCCATCTACGTGCCACTGAAAGACGCACACAGGGTGGAGGAACTCCCTGACTCTCTGCTGTAAGCTCCCGTTCCAGACCCTTCCCCAACCAGACACCCTGCCTTCACACCCAGGTCCTGCCCTTCCTCGTTTCACCAACAACCCGGGCTCCCAGAACAAAGGGCTCCTTAGTAGTGGTTACTCTTGTGAAATACGCAACAGACGACATGAAATAGAAAAGAATATTGAATATATATTGAATACCCACACAGCAAGCTTATGGCTTATATGCTGTATTGTGAATGAAGACATGCCTTTAAAAAAAAGGCCATATTATCATCTGAAATTTGTCTGTGTCAGGTTAGTAAATACAATTTAGCTACCAACTGAATGACAGACTTAATTGTGGGGTTTTAGTCAAAAAAGTAAAATCATGTATTTAGACTGTTCCAACTGATATACAGTGTTAAATATAGCCAGCCTCTTTAAAGCCATTATTTTTTCCTAGTGAGACAAAAAAGGAAGTCATGCTTTTGCTTTTGAACTGTATTCAATTAAAGACTTAGTAAGACAGTCAACATTTTAGATTCTTAATGCACCACCATTTAATTGCTGAATGCAAGCCAAGGAATAAACAGAAAAGAATATTTATTTTAGTGGCTGGCGAGTTGCTTCCAAATGCTCTCTCTATTCCACATGCTTAACAGAAAACTAATAAATAAAACCAGATTATGCTGGGCCAAATGCAAGGGATCCCAAATCCCGGGGCCCGACTCCTTCACTAGAGCATCTCTGCTAGCCCCCGAGTGTCCCGGCAGACCCCGCGGCACCTCCTGCCCGCAGAAGTGCCACCCAGCCCGAGACGCCTCACCTACGGCGACGCTCCCAGCAGCTGGGCAAGGGCTGCCGGCCAGGAGAGCCCCGCTCTCCCCCTGCCCCACCGTGCCGGCGCCGAGGAGCCGCCACAGCATTCCCGGCACACTGCTCCTTCCCCGCTGCTCCCCGGAAGGACAGGAATTTACATTAAGGGTTATGCCGACAGCAACAGAGAGGCAAGAAGCGAGAGTAAGGTGTAGGGTAACTAAATTTAGGTTTATTGTATTTTGGTCTGTATGAAAGCATCAGATTCCTTGACTTTTAGCACAGCAGTCCGATACTCTATAAGAGGTTTTTATGGAAGAGAACTGTGTTTTGGAAGAGCTTGCAACATTCATCCTTGGAGAGTATATTACATTCAGTAATGGAAAGGTCATTCAAACTGACTTATGGTTCTGACACAAACCAACAGAAACATACAGTTGAGTCTGAAATACACAGCAGATTTCCAAAACAAATGAAACATAATAGCAGTCACTCAGAAAACCAGTAAGAAAACGCTCTGCCCGCCACCAGTCCATTCTTGCCTTACACATATGCCAATACAAGTCTTTTGTTCAGTCTAGCACTGAGGAAGGGTGCCTGATCTCATTCGTTAAGCTCAGCATCAGCGAGCTGTTCCAGAGGAGATAGCCTAAGGATAGCATTTCCTCCTCCACTCCCCCTTACCCTGATAAATATCCACAGAAGCCAGCACTGATGGAGCCAGTTCACACAGGAAAAGTTAAAGCCAACAGCCCACTGATGGGGCAAAACCCCATTTCACACCTGGTTTAGACAAAGTAATGGCAACCACCAAAAAGAGTATTCCTCACATAAATAAATATATTACAAGTATAAGTCTATAAACTTCTTTGGATTTATCAGAGTGGAGTCTAGATTCATAGAACTGGAGTGAAATTCAGTCTGCTGATAAAAACAAGTTCTTAGGGACGTCTGAGCCCAAGGAACCTAGATCTATGTACTTGCCAATACATCCATAGCTCAGAGACACCCTACTGAAATAAAGCTCAGTGTTGTAGAAATACCTTTAGTCATATAATTAACTCAAAATTTCCACCTTATAATCAGCAAGTTAATAGCACAATACAAGAAGCACAGGCTTTTAACCATCACCTTTACTGAGTTTATTAGGAATTATAGAGATGATCTCATCAGTGTTAATGCCAAGTCCACTAGTGTACACTCCTGTAAATCCCACCTCACATATGACCAAGGTCATCTGTCCAAGACATAAGATATTTGAACTGTGGCCCAGTATTACACTGAACTTACTTATACGCTTTATCAGACTTTAGACATTTCTACCATTACAATTAAAAAAAAAAAATCAATTTTTTTAATTTTAGACCCATGTTTGGTTTACATACTTTTCTCTACAAGTATTAGGTTAAACACAATCTGGACAACTATATTGTAGGACACAGAAAAAGAAGTTGCACAATATTATTCAATGCTAGAACATAAGTAAACAACACAGACTTCAGAAATCTCATCTTGAGATGTTCATAAAGTTGTATTTGGAAGAGACCTTGATTCTCCCTGTGGTGATCCATTTTCAACCAGAACACAAAATAAACATGTTAATCTAATAAACAACAATGTGGCTTTAGCATTGTTTAAATGTTGAACTACAACACATTCAAAGTAGAGTTCAAAGCAGACCAGCCATTTCTCATTTAATTTTGTCACAGAAGACAGCTATAATAAGAGCCTCAGAAAGACAACAGCTACACAACAGTCACTGCATACTATTAAGGAAGCCACAGGATAATATTACTGAGACAAAAGTAGCAGAAGAGACACACAGAGATCATTATCTAGCTATAACCTCATTATGAGAATTATAATTCTTTAATAGTATTTTTTATTAGGCATTTTGTACTTGAAAATCATTGAGATGCACTCAGCTGAACATACAAATGGAGAAAAAGGAGAAAATAACAAAGTTGATTAAAAAAGTGAAAAGTGGAGAGTTTCCATATCACACTTTCACAAGGTCTTCTCCTCCCAAATGACTTTTCAGACACTAGTCAAGATAAAAATTATTCATTTACTTAAAGATTTAAAAAAGGCACACCAAGCAAGCATTCTCCCCACCTTCTTAATCAGCTTATTGATGCAAGTTCTCCACAAAACCAACACCAACATTACTTCATTTAGCATACTCAGTCCCAGAGTCCATACATTTATTAACTGTTTGCTGTTATAGCTACAGCAGAAAAGCCTTCTAATCCAAGTTAAACTTCCATAGGAAAATATATTTTTCATTTTATGCAACACACCATGGCAAATTCAGCAAATAAAATAATGTGTATTAGCCAAAAGCATTCTTACTGCCTATACTGTGAACAAGCATATCCTAGTACAGTGGTCAGGCTTTCTTACCTGAAGAACAGGCATCTCCTCTTCCCTCCTCTCCATATTTCAACCCAGAAAACCTCTAATTTTCTAGTATTGACCTTGATTTAGAAAGGCCCATATAAGAATACCTACATTTGTAAGACTTCTCATGTCCTGCTACTGCTGGTCCTCAATCATAAGCCTCAAAACTATTTAACTGAACAGAGCACCAAACAAAAGACCCAAACCTATGCTCACCTTCAAATGGTCCCTGTAGGTTTGTGGGCATAACATCAGGCACAGTGTGACTCACCCTTCTAACATCTGAAAATAATGAAGTTCTCTGGCTAATTAAAAATGCTGACAAATTGAGAATAAAACCTATCAGCTGTGCAGAAGAAAGGCTGCAGCTGAGACCTGAAAAGCATAGCATACATGACTTTAAAGCAGTCCACTTTTAAAATTTTTATTTAATTGTAACTGGGAAATAAAACACAATGTAATTCAGAAATGTACTCTCATCTGTAACCTGGAAATAAACAACCATACCTTGTTTCTTTTACCCAGATGTATCTGTTTGCTTGTCTGGCCAGAGGGTAGGGGGATTGGTTTGTTTGTTTGGGGGTGGGGGTGTGTCTGTGTTTTTTCAACTGTTTAAAAGACGAATTAAAGGCCCGTGTGCAGGGCCATCTTCACGAGATGACAAATTCTTACTTCATCACAAGCAAAAATTATTCATGGCATGCATCAGCTTGTTGTTTGTTTTCAATTGGCTGGTAGGCAAGTTTTAAGATTCTTGTTAATGAACTGCCAGAACATCTTCCTTTAACCACTGTACTATACCTAGGGGTTATGTAGGCTTACAGTTTTCTAAGTAACAACATACTGCCCTTCGGACTCACTTATTTTTATGTAAGACACTGGCTAATTATAATTAGCAATTATCAAATGGTTAAAGATGGTATCAGCTATTAAACAATTACTCTATTCCAATTCCCACTGATACATTACATCATTAATCTATTTAGTAATATATATATTCATGCTATTTTTGCATCAGAGGAACTGTGATCACATCATTTTATTAGTTAATCTTCCAGCATGATGAAGCACAGCTTTACCCAGAGCATTATGATAAATAAAAGAAATAAAGAATCATGCTTTTTTTCAAACCGATTTTAACTACTTGCTATCTCCAGGAGCTCTTATCTACTGCCCAGCAGGTGCTGCATGCCTCCTGGTGGTGAAGTACTCTCAATTCACAATGACCACATTTATAGGCAGTAATTTCTAAACTATCGTACTTGGTAGTCTAAGTTTAGGACTTTGACTTCCAACCTGAAGTATACAAGTGTACCCTGAAGTACGCAGAAGACAATGGAAATACCCCAGCTGATTTTGGCAGAAGTTGAGAGTGGGAATCTAATCAGGCAAAGAACTTGAGGGGAAAGGCTTACCTTGGAAAACTCTCAGGTTTCACATTGTTTTCAAATCGTGCCTGGTATGCTCAGTTCCCATCATGACACGTGAAATTCTCCAAAGTGCGTTGGCCTCTGTGAGCCAAGAAACTCGGGAGATGTGTGTGCTAGGACAGAACAGAGCTTTAACAACAACAAAGTCACTCTGTCCAAAAAAAAATCTGTAGTGGCTGCAGAAGAATGGAGACTAATCCTTTAACCTCACAAGATTTCACAGTTTGCAAACTATTTGCAAATATATGTATTTTAAACCACATAGCTCACATTCAGCAAGAAACAAATAAAACCAAAACAAAGCTGCTGGTGAGTTGGTATATTCAGGGGAAAACGGGAAGCTTTCCAAAATGAAATTCAGACCTCAATCATGCTTTCTACAAACTATACAAACCTTTTTGCACCTCACACATTAATCAAAGCTATTGATGCATGGCAAAGTTACTGGTAGGGTATGAGAAGATACAATTAGGGTTGGTTTATTTTTTGTTGTTGCTTTTTAATATATGAACTGCTCATATCAAAACAACAAGGGGAGTTAAATCCCCTATTTAAAGGCACCTGATTGTAATTTTGTGGAGATACATAAACAGAAAAGTTTCTGCATACTCTTAGCATAACTTTTTTTTTTTTTTAACTGCATATGCAGGAGTCTTCTAATACATTTCTTTGCTTCAGATCAAACAATATCATGAGATAAATCACAAGTCACTTAGATCAATGAAAGCTGGTTGTAAGAATTTCTGACCCATATGGTTATTTTATAAGTTGAGTAGTAACATTGGCATTTGGGATTAAACAGATTCACTCAGATCCTGACGACTTAGCAGAAACCATCTACAAAAGAAAGTACTCTAAATGTAAATTCTCCGATTTCAAGGTCAGTTTTTAAAGGTAAGGGCATGGGGGGGGGGGGCGACACAGAGTATTTACAAGGCCTAGAGACTTACAAAGGGTGAGAGAATCAGTGCTGCAATATTTAACTACTTCTGTTTGTGCAGCTAATTTTGTTGACATTTTATAAAGCTATGTTCATTCAGCTTTTTGGTTCTTCCCATGTTTTATTTTTTATTAAGGCAGTCACAGTTCAGCACTGCTGGAAACCAGCAGTTTCACTGGCTGCCGTGAGAGCCTTTCTGTGGAACTGATACAATGGAAAGGAAGGGCAGCCGTGAATTACTCCCCCCTGTAGAGCTCCAGTACAATGACCATCCTCCACTGTCCATCAGTCTATTAAATGAGCGCCAACACCAGCCTGAGGAACCAAAACTGTTGCATAACATATGCACCAAATCTTCTTACCCTCCAGGATCCAACCCACAAGCATTCAGCATCAGAAGCCTTACCGATTTCAATAAAGCATTGTCTCTGCAATTCACAACATGAAGAAAAAAAAACAATCCAGATTTATGTGACTCCATCAGTATCAGATAACAGGAAAAGGAAAGAATGACTATAAGCTTAGATAAAAGGAGCACAATATCCAACCGGCAGGAGTGCAGGATATTCAACCTATGAATTAGCACAAAAATTGGCATGCAGGCATGTTGTGATTGTTACAGATTCCAGCTTAGTTTAATTTTTCAAAATAAAAGAATAGCCCACTGTTCATATGAGCATTTTACTATGGCTGTCCCTTACATTGTCCTGATGATGACCTGCAGTGGCAATGCTGAACCCACAGGAGCATGTTCGACTGCAGCCTGGCCATGGTTTCTGTTCAAAGGCAACAGCACTGAACGACCTACTGCAATGGACCACCACACTGGGTACTAAGGTAAGAACTGCAAGAACGCTCCTTCCCTGGTAAGGGTCATCCACCGAGTCAGACACCAGCATGATCCAGAGACTGACCTTGAAATGACTTAAAGAGTCTTCATGTGGTTATGTACTAAGGCATAGCTTTGCGTGATCTACATTCTCTGAATTTGACTAACCTTTTTGTATCAGCATAGCTATCTTCCCCTCTCTTATGACCAAGGCCCCTAAAGTTTCCCAAGATGCTAGAACTACTCTTGCGTTCATCCTGGTAGCTTGTTTACACTGTACACTGCTAACATATTCCTTTCCAGAGCAAGCAAACAAGATATTACAGCTGCTTCTTCAAATTTAAATTAAATTGAAACAATTCTGTCATACTTGTGCCTTTAATAACACAAATAACCAGAAAACTTGCTGCCTTATCCTATGCATGAAAATTCATAATGTATAGGGGCCATCAAGAAACAATGACATGCCAGATTAAGTATCCTCACAATATACCTACAGAACACAACACAGAGACCTTAAAAATCTGATTTCAATACTGCTTTTGAAATGAAAACCATTAAAAACCACTCTAGCCAATGTTTGAGATGAGCATTGAAAACATCCAGTCTACACCTGCAATACTGCTTTAGCAGTAGTATGTGTTTCGGTTCATCTGCTGCTTGAGTACATTTGCAGGTTGACATTTCTGCTTGCGAGGTGGTCTGAAGCACAGGAACTACTGATTGTACGTGTCATTGTAGATCAAACATGTAATTACCGTGTTTGAGGATATGTTCCAGTAATGAGGATAGCAGATTTTCCCCAGGCACACAGAGATTTAAACAAGCTTTTCCTCTAAACTCGAGTGACAGATGATCCCTCTCTTCATGCCCACCTCTAATAACTACCCAGGTGAAAGAGAAAGATGTTACGGCTTTCCACAAGGCAAGGAAAGCCGACCTTTCTCAACTAAATAGGTTATTATCCGCATGTCTGTATTAAGTGCACCAAGCAGGAGCTTTTGATGTGGCTGCCAATACTGTGGATGATTTATCGGGCCCCATGTCATCGGAGCTGGACAGACTTCAAAAGCGGTGGCCAGTGGGAGTCCCTGGCTGCCCAGACCCGCTGCAGACATCAGTAACAGCCCATCCCAACCAGAAAAGATTAATTACCTCCTGACCGCACATCTGAGATGCTCACGGGTCAGGAGGGTCCACAAGAAGAACAAAGGAAAGCTGGAGCATGGAGCTTGGGATGGGACAGGAGGGGTGGGCTGCAGCAGTCCCATGCTCTACTGAGCTGGGCTGGGCTAGGACAGCAGGAGAGGATGAGGATGAGGATGGGACCGGGGCTGGGGCCGGCAGGTGAGGACAAGGATGGGGACGGGACCGGGGACGGGGACGGGGATGGCAGGTGAGGACAAGGGTGGGGACAGAACTGGGGCTGGGGCTGGAAGGTGAGGACAAGGATGAGGATGGGACCGGGACTGGGCCCAGCAGGCGAGGACAAGGATGGGGATGGGATCGGGGCTGGGGCTGGCAGGCGAGGACAAGGATGGGGACGGGGACGGGGACGGGGCTGGTCTGAGCGGGGCAGGCCCTGGCGAGGCCTGTCAGCGCCCCGGGGGCCCAGGCAGCATTGCTGAGAGGGAACTGCCCTTCTGCCTAGGAGCACCTGGAGAACACAAACCTAAATGCAAAATTTTACTTTAACTTTAGCTTTACATTAATTTCAGGGCCGTGACTTCTGGAACAGAACTGTGACTTAAAACACCTGAGTCCGGTAGCATCAGCTACACAACTTTAATTTCATTACCCTATTAAAACCATAATCCCGTACGGTTCCTCAGACCCCTTCTCAGGACACAAAGCACTCAGAAGAGGGGTTCTGTAGGAACCACCGTGCGTCCGTCTTCACAGGCGGGCAGCCGCGCTCCCTGCCCACGCTTCTCCACTGGGCCCCGCAGCCCTGCGAGGAGCCAGCCAGCCTCTGTGCACGGCAGCTGGGAGGCGCGTTCGAGGAACGCCTTATTTCATTCCCACATGAGCTCGAGTTTTTCGTCTGCGACCAGCACTCAGCACAAAGCTGGCACTCCCTGCCACAGGCAGCACCCACAACTGTTGCTATTTAACATTTTCTGAAGCATCTTAAAGAGCTGAGAAGAATCAACAAGGATGCCAGGAGGTAGTAAGGTCCACATCAAAAAGAGAGCTTTTTTCCCCCAACTGGTTCTAGCAATCTGCCCAGGCAAAATCTGCACCAATTTAATTTGTTTTCTGTGGTACAATGCTAAATGCAATACCTGTCACAATGCAGAAGATATTTAAAAGGACCAGCTTTTTAGTGTGGCTGTTGATAACTGCGAAACAGCCTGTTTTACTCTAGATGCTATTCTCTACTGCTCCACATACTCAACAGCATATGAGAGTGTCTTATTTTCTCCTGATAAGATTTTTGCATTGCTGTAGTTTCACTGAAATCAGCTAAGCTTCTCTTAAGCAGTAACAGAGAAGAGCAGACACAGGACCAGTAAATCCAAGGTGCATTCTGAAGTCAGTCATGCACTTCTGAAAGTTAACAAGGCCATTAATTTCCACAGGAGTAAAACTGAACTCTGACGGGATTACTGCCGTGAGATTTTGCCCCTGGGAAACAGGAGTGGAATCTCTTTTCCCATGACCAGCTGCCTTGCTCTTTCTACATAAGTGGAAAAATTTATTTAAGCTTTATCAGAGTTCTGTATTAAAAAAACCCAAGGTTCAGGCTGTATGCCTGAATGTGTTTGCTTATACGTATGAGAGAATCTCGGTCCTGTTTACGTATATTCCTCTGACGTACTGCTTGGTTTCTTGGGGAGCGGTATACAGCACTGCATTGCATAAAGCAGATGTGGCTTGCAGTCCTCATATTTGCATAAATACACTAGCAATTCAAAAAAACTAATTGTGTTTTCAATTGATGCTTTGCTGGGAGCTTGTCCAATTCATTACAATGGAACTTAAGTGCCTGATTATGGCCTTGAGCCAGAGAAGAATTGTACTTAAGTATGTTATTTTGAAAATTCCCAAAGAGGCACTGAGACAGTCATGTAATCCTTTTAAAGGCTGTCCAACAACCTGCTGAGACGGCCCTTAACAAAACCTTATCATACTTATGTTAGTTGCCCTGTTAGTAACCTGTATTTCACAAACTGACAAAGCAGATCACTCACTTTAAAGCTTATTTGAAGAAACTGATTTATATTACAAGCTTCAATCAGATGCTAGTTCTTTATTACACTGGAGATACTGTGATCACATCTAAAACCTGCCATATTTGCTTTAGAAAACCAGTTACGACTACCTGAAGATGTGCTACTTTGCCTTACTGTATAAGTTAAGACACTGTAAGTCAACATAAACTTTGCCCTAATGGCTAAGAACTTGAATATATTGCATATTACAGCAGAATTTTCTGCATGCTCACTCAAGCACAGTTTACTTAGTTTCTTAAGCACTTGGTCTCAGAAGCTGAGATCTATAGTTCTGAAGAGTACATTGGAAATACCACACTGAAATGTAAAATACCAGTCTGGTTCTGACTCTGACTGTTAAGCACTGTCAGAATGCTCAATTCTGCATAAAAGATCCAGATATTTAAGACTTAATTTTTAGCATATAAGGTTAGATTAAGACAAGCTGAGAAACTAGAAATGTTGTACTGAAAGTGCTGCATAATTTTGTGCTTACAGCCTCATCCCAGCACTCTGCCTCAGCGCTCCTTTCGCTGTGCATGGAGTATACACATGGAGTATACACGGGTATACACCACATCTGCTCCAGAGAGCCAGGTAACAACAGGGACTGCTTTCCAGATGCAGCAGTATTTACTGCCGAAGACGTGAAGTGGGTTGTTCTTTTATCTCAGAGTTGCTCTTTCAGGCTTCATAAACTCTGGTAGATGCAACTGCACGAAGTCACATCTTCAGGTTTTTCTGTGTGTAAATTATGGCAGAAACCATGCCTTTTACAAGGGAAAATAGTTTTTGACAAAAGTGCAGGGCTCTAGGAGCTTAGTGACTCCTCAATCCAGTACTGGGCATGTGTCATCCAGGCAGTTTTGACAGATTCCCACTCCTTCTGCCTGCCTATTAAAGAAAAATGAGACAGTGGGCAGCCCTGTGCTCTGTGAAGCAAGTCCTTCCCACTGAATTAAATTCTTGGATAGATTTGGTTCTCATACATTTCTGTTAGCTTTCTTTTTCCAGCACGAATTTAAAATAACATATTCCTACACAGATAAGAGATGCTGACATGCTGCTTTATCACAAATTTTAATACTTTGTTATTACTTCCTAATTTAAGAAACCAGTAAGACAATTCGATTCTGACACAATCAGACACACAATCTGGTACCATACATTGAATTGTCACAGAAGACATTAAAATAATTAGGCCAGCAAGTACTTGTGAAGAAAAAGAACAAGAGAACATCTTGCAAAAGGCCTTTAAGGAGAACTGGTATAATACAGTGAGAAGGGATAGATAGCACAAGGAGGAATAACATGAGGCAGAGTGGGAATGTTGTATGACAGGAACTGAGACACCTGGAGTACTGGTCTGCAAAACAGCCAGATCAGTCTCACAGGGAAACAGTGTGCATGTGGGAGGGAATGGCCAGTATCTGCAATGGAAGAACAAATTAAAAAGCAAACATAAATCAAACAAAAACCAGGTACATACTTCAGGTACATAATTCAGATTAGAATTGCACACACACAAAAAAACCTTTTGCTGACACTGATGCATAAAACACATCAGTATGGTATTCTTTAAAATTGTCTGGCCCTCTTAACGTACTTTCTTTTCACTCCTGTAAATAAAGGGATCATCCACTATTTCCTTCAAGATTCCAGCTTTGTGATTCAGCCCAATCACAATTTCCTTGAAGGAAGCTGATAATACACCTAAAGATACAGAAGCCTTATCCAAGAGCTCCTGATATGCACAAAACACATGCAGCTCCCCTGCACTGGTTTCTGCTGCTGCCACACCAGGAATATTAGCATTCTGCCTTATGAAAAGGGTTGGCCACTAGAGATGCAGACTTGCTGCTTGAAAAGTAAGACTATTCCCATTTTCCAGGAAAAAAAAATGAGGAATCATTCCTTCCATACATCATTTGCTCTCTGTGACTTCATTCCCTAAAGTTTGAGTCATTTCGCACTGACTTCTTCATGCTGAGGAAGAAGAAAAAGAAAATGCTCATTAAAAAAGTAAATTAAAAAATTGAAAAGCAAAATAAGAGCACCAAATTACGAACTCTAATACAGGGCGGATTAGCGTTGCACTTGAAAAGTCTGTGCATATTTGACTTTGTAGGCCTGGCTTTCTTCAAGGATACGGAGATGTAAGTAATGTTGAAATATGTAATAAACTACATAGTGTTCAGTTCCAGGGCTTAGACTTCTACTTGATTTGAATGGTATCTTTGCCTGGATAAAGATCTTAGTAGTGAAGTGTAAAACTCATAGTTACAAACTAACTCACTGAACTAAGGTTCAGGAGAGCTGATGTGCTTCCTCACGCTACCACAGGTATTTACGTACTTTTGCGCAAGTCACCTACCGACCACCCAGCAAAGGTGTCCCTCTCCCCGCTCAGCCCCTCGGGTTCCGGGTGTGCCTCCCACCACCCCGCCAGCCAGCCCAGCTGCTCCCGAAATACAGGTCCGCCTCAGGTAAGCAAGTTAGCTGCTCTCACGGCCAAACACAGGATGCCAACAAAAGTGAAACAAACATGATGTTAATGAATGTCACCTGCCTACTGTGAATTACAGAGGCTTCAAAAAGCGCACTAACGAGTTGTAGAGCAACGCTGCCTTTCCTCCTTGCTGTACCAAATTAGGTTATATCATATAAATGTGCACTAGGAATTGAACTGCTAAAAACCAAACTGAACTTGCGTTCTGTTTTTGGTATGCATAATTTGCTGTGAAGACCCAGTTCAGAAGTACTTTCTTCATTCAGCTTTCCTCTTCTTAGCACTACTGAGTTTACACTCAACCACACTTTCTTGCCAAAAAATAGTTTAACTTAACAAAAAGCTCCCTTGATTCTCCCCAATAATGAATTCCATCTAAAGCAATGTCTTTTAATATCACACATGGGCCAGAATTTGCCAGCAAAACAGAGATCAGCATGGGTTTGTATAACCATTGTATTTTCCATAAGGCAGCCCCATTAAATCACAACCATATTATAATGTAAAATATTCCACATGTTCTTCAGCAACCTTCTGGAGGGAGAACTTTGTATTTTTTGTAATTTAATACTCTGTTTCTCAGAAACATAGTAAGAGCTGAGTTTTAATTACAATATACATAGTGTATCCCTAGATGAATACTCTTTTCTTAAAAGTTTCACAAGGTACATTGTACATTTAAAATATTTTTTTTTTTATTATTTTAATGCAGATTTTCAAGTATCTGTTTTTGGAAAATGTTCTCATAAGAAACTTCAGCCCCTTTTCTACCACAAATTATGAAGACTAGTACAAATGACTGAAAAATGACTTTTACCTCATGTTTACACCTACAAAAAACCAACATTGGAATGTGTCACTCCAGGAGCCTTGACCTAGTAATCTAGTAGAAAAAAAATTTACTCGTGAAAGCAATACATCCTTTGCCCTTCAGACTGTAATTAAGATTTACAAAATACGCCTAATGATAGCACTGCAATCTTCTCTTCATCACTCAGGGGAACAGAATTCAGTAGGACCAGGGACAGAGTGATCTCTCAAGTTTTTCCTTGTTCTCAGGGTAGCACCTAAAAATATCAGCACGTAATTTAGTGCCAGTGCTCAACTGAGGCTTTGTTATTTTTTCTGAGACCAAAAGTGCCAGGTAGCACAAGCAGGTTAGTGTTTCTTGGCATAAGCTCCCATGCTGAATCAAACAAAGACCACCTACGTGTTTCACAAAGAAAACCACTGAGATGATAATGAATGTCATCCGGTAGATACCTCAAGTAAAGTTCTAGCTGGCATACACATAAAATCACGTCACTACCAACTTCCTGAACTTCCCACAGTTTGTGTTAGGTTTTACAATTTCAGAATATGTTCATTTTTTAAGCACAGATCATCATGATGTTCTTCACTACTAAGCATACACAGTCACATTATGGATTTAGATCACTTCCTCATTTGTTCACTTTTGAATTTGTCTGAACAGCTTTAGAACCTTTAAAATATATTTTTGAGTCTTTAGCTTATCTTCTAAAGATTTATCTTACCATTACTGCTCCAATTATACGTTTGATATTTGCAAAGAAAACATTAGCTCATAACAGGATCTTTAGTCATCAAATTAGTCCAAGAAATAATATAGATAATTATTTATCAGTCAGCCACTGCAGTAATATAACCATGTCTGCAAAAAAAAGAGAAAGTAATTTTGAGTTCATATACAAGAATTCACTAAATTGTTCATATTTTGCTTCTCATTATGTCTTTCATTTTTAATCTTAAGAAAAAATGATAATGACCCTAACCAGACTTAAATAATAACACACCCAGTGTCCACTCAAATCTGTAATACCTGGCCCTTACAGCTACCTTTTCCCAAGTATTCTGAGGTTTGGTCAACGTTGAAAGATACTGTCGTGTTATGGATTAAGTGTTTCAAATTTTCCATGTAGTCTTAATATGGGTTATTTTGCCATTCCAATAGATTAAACCCACTCTATATGCTTAATCCCTCTTCCTGTCTTTAGATAAACTCTGCCAAGAAGAAACTCTCATAGATACTCCAAAAGCCTTTTCTTATTTATTTCCCCTGGAAGAACATTGCAATTTAGCAAATAATCCACTCTTTCCGAGGATACCCTCAGAAAGCATCATACCAAGACTGTCAGCCTACTGTGATAAGCAGGCAACAGTGAGACACTTAATCCAGGTTGGGCATACTGCACCTATTTAAATGCCATAAATATGCAAACTTTACCTGATGTTCACATTGGTGGTGCTTTTTCAGAAATGTTTGACTAGCTGTAGTTTTGGTTTCTTCTTACCGTCATCACAGTAGGACAGGTTTACATACCAAAACGTGGCAGTATCATCAAAATAGCATGGTACACACTCCCTCCATGAAAATAAGAGGCAAGCCAGCTGAATCAGCAAAAATGTTGTTTTCAGTATATCACTCTGGGAGAATTATTGTTGATATGTGTGTAGAAACAAGTGTGAAGCACTTAATCGGTTTTCTTGATTCTGCAAGAATCTTCATATATTTTTACCAAAACAGTCTTACCAGATTTGGTTTGTCCTAGAAAGAGGCTGATGGGAAAAGATAAAGACTTGGGTACACCTACTACAGCTGCTCTTTGGCACCCTGGCGCAGAGGCAGATGTAAGCAGATTCATGCTGGCTTCAGATGCTTTGACTTTCCTCAGAGAAAACGGAAACATTTGGTGAAATTAACATTTCTCCAAGAAAAATACCAATTCTGTGGAAAGTGCAAAATCTCAGGGAAAAAAAAAAAAACATTTTGCCTGAAAATTCCTACTCAGTTCCAGGCATAAATACAATCCTGTATGAAGGTTCACATGAAGTCAGTTGCCAGGCATTGTCCACTTCCTTGTGGACCTCCTTACGCACCAAGAGCACAATCCAGCATCGTTTATGTTATGTGGATTACACTGGTTTCCTCTCATTTCACTCTACACCCTGAAGCCAGCTGCCTTCTCATCTTTTAAATCGACAGCAGACAATATGCAAACCATTACCAAGAAATTATTAGAAATTGCTTAGGCAGATTTATTTATGACTGACACAACAACCCGAACATTTATCTGCCAGAAAGCAGCAACGGGTTATTAGTCTGCCCAAACCTATCCAGAGAATCATGCACAGAGTAGTGACTTTGTTCTGTATTATTTGGCATATACATACATTTTTTGGTGGAAGATGTTCAGCAACTACATCAAATACAATCACCAATGATTCCTGAGGCATCGCATTTCAGATAAACAGGAGTATTTCTGCAAAAGAATGTGGGGTTTATGTAACATTGTTAAGGAGCTTGTTTCCTGAAACAATACTCATTCTTTGCTAATTTGGAACATAGAGATGGAGTCACAAATGTGTAACACAATCGGAACTCTCATAAACCTAAAGTGACAGTTGAATTATCTATGTGTCTCACCCAAAGTATCTGAACTCCGCTGCTGTTTGCTCTGCAGGGATATAATTTTGTGGCTGGGCCGTTAACGCAATTACTCATCTGCCACATGTCCATCCAACTGATCTCTGAGGAACATAAAACTGAAAAGAATCAAAGACAAGGAGTGCCAAGTGCATTGGGCTTCAGTGGGAAAAACTCAGGTGCTGGACAAAAATCGTCAGTGCTAGTACGCGTGGTGGTGTAGGTCGATAACACCATTGAGTAAGAGGCAGAGAGGGGAGTGAGAAGCTGTGGGGCTTCGTCCGTGCATTTAGAATCACAGAATCA
Organism: Aviceda cuculoides; assembly: GCA_035590195.1. NCBI lineage: Eukaryota > Metazoa > Chordata > Aves > Accipitriformes > Accipitridae > Aviceda > Aviceda cuculoides. The sequence goes on from JAVJGG010000085.1 coordinate 43,039,681, forward strand.
TAGAACGGCTTGTGCTGGAAGGGACCTTTGAAGGTCGTCTAGTCCACACACACCACCCCCCCCGCCATGGGCAGGAACATCTTCAACTGGATCAGGTTGCTCAGAGACGCATCCAGCCCAGCCTTGAACGTTTCCAGGGTTTTCCTCAAATCTCCTACATTCTAACTTTGTGCAGGCAATGATGAAATTTCCTGTGGCTTAGAGGGTTCATGTTTAACTCCTGACCCTGACTGCATAAGGATACAATAATTTGGCATTAATTAAAGCATCCGTTAAAATACAATTGTAAAGCTTAGCAGTTCAAGAGCTATTAGAGAGCCGATACAGCCAGGCAGTCGGGCGTTAACGGTATCTGCTAACGTCTTCCAACTCGTACTGTCAGCAGAAACCACCAGCCAGGTTTCTCGCCCTCACAACCACCTGCCAGGTTTGCGCCCCGATGGACTCCATCTACCCGGGAGGATAAATCTCGCTCCCCCCCACGGCCGGCGGAGCGCTGGTCCTCAACCGTCAGCAGCCGGGTGTTGCAGGGGTCCCGCAGGATTCCCCCCCCGACGCCAAACCTCCGCTCCTCCGCTCCTTACCCACGAGGGCCGGCTTCCTTGCGT
>JAVJGG010000085.1:43040609-43077107 GCA_035590195.1 Aviceda cuculoides
GGCGCTGCGCGCCCGCCCGCCTCGCGGCGCTCGGGTCCCTTTCCGAGGGGCCCGGCGGGGCGGCGCGTGCGGTGGGACCCGGAAGCGGCGGCGCGAGGCGGTTTCCTTGGCTACGCCACAGGAAAGCGGAGGGCCGGTCCCTTCCGCCTGCGAGTCGGCGCTGGGAGCCGCGGCCGCCGCGCCGGGAGAAGCGCTGCCGAGCTGGGGGGACACCGCGGGGCCGCTCGGCGCGCGGGCTTTGAAATTAGTTAATTTTGCTCGGGATAATTACTGGCAAGGAAGGAGCTGACGTGTTCCTTCCCGAGGATAAATTGCTAGCAGATTTATAGCCGCTCTGCACAACCGGAGCCGCGGCGTAACGGCAGCCAAAGACGACAGTTTCCACGTTTGCCTCCTTCGGAAATTAAAACTTGACCTGTAAGCAACAACTCGGGCCACATCGCACTAAGACGAAGAAAGCGTGGGGCTGTTTATTTAAAATGACACACATTGTAGAACATTACACAGATACAAGTACTGAGGGGAAAACCAAGAGTTTTGGGTCTGGTTTGCGGGTTGATTTTTCTTGCCAGTTACAAAGTTCTTCTTGTTCTCACAGCTTAAAACTGAGCAGCTCGGCACGGATGTCACTGTAAATGCTTGTGCTTGTTGTTTTCCTCATAGGAATCTGCACATTCGCTTTTGCTGTGAAGGGCGGTAGCGTAGTTATTTTCCCGCAGGATGAAGGCAATCCGCGGAGGCAGAGCCCGGTGGCTGGGGACCCTCCTCGCTCTCTGCCTGGCCACCCTCCCCGGCAGCATCGCCTGTCCCAGGCTCTGTGCCTGCTATGTCCCCACCGAGGTGCACTGCACGTTCCGGTACTTCACAGCCATCCCGCCGCACATCCCTCCAAACGTGGAGCGCATCAACCTGGGGTACGTTTAACATCGAGATTTTAAACGTTCTGACCGGTTACCTTTCAACACTTTGCAAAGCAGTAATGAAAAGTTTCCAGATTTAGGGCTAAAAACTAACCAAAGCAATAAATAAACCTTAAGAGCTTAATGTTCTGCAGTGTTCAGAAGCAGTTGCAGTCACAGCTAGCAAAGCCTAAGACCACCAGCACTAAGTGAAAATTTTGGGGATGTATCACAGGGCATGCGAGAACTGCAGAAAGTTTTGAACTTAAAGGAATTCTTTTATATTACCCAAACATTTTGCATCTGTAACATGGAAGGAGTCTGAACTAGAGAGAATTCTTTCCAGGAAAAGATAGTTCAGAGCTCAGACAGCAGGCTGGAAAATTAGCATGTGTATTAAAATCTTCAGAGACTTTGCTGTGACTTTAGAAGGTCACACAGTGCTAGTATCTATGCTTTTATCTGTCAAGTTTATGGGAAATAATACTCATCTGAACATTTCAGCCTCCAAAATGGTTCTGTTCTGTGAGTGGTTAAAACGAACAGGGAATGGATTATACCCAGGCTCGGCTAGCCCGTTAACGCAGCTTCCAGCAAGTGTCCTTTGTCATACAATCAAATGATGAGACTCGTCTGCAATATTTGACTGATCCTTGTGTCACTTTTGATACGTATAACCTTTGAATCATCTATATGTGTATGCAGAAAATATAAAAGGAAGTTTTCACTGAAGTCTTCCCCCTCATCCACCTTCTGCTTCCAGGCAACAGATCCAGATCCCAGCTCCTGGCTCCTGTCTGCCCTTTCCTTCCATTGATTTTGTCAGTGTTGTCCAGGAGTGCTGTATATGAAGTCTTACAATTAAGTACCAGTACTTTTAGAGGACTGTGGGTTACCTGAGGTGTGGGACATGTGTTTGAAGTAATACATTAATTACCACTACAGAAAGGCCATCTATCTGACTGGTGAATTAATCCAACTTGTCACCACAGGGCGTAGGAGGTGTGACTGCACCATGAGAAGAGTCCCTGCGTTAGCTAATCAGGTCATGCAAGTGTGGTAGTAGTCACGAAGTCAAAGGCATCGCAGAGTAGGTACTCAGTGTTTGCGAGGCTTACACACCACCTGCTAATTCTGGGGTAGCGTAGCATCACCACTGTCAATACCTGCGCTGGCTAGACTTGGAGATGACCGATGGTCAAACCTCCTAGAGCAGCGCAGCTCTCACGTGAAGGGCTCTCTTTCATTTTTGGTTCCCTGTTTAAATCCAGTCTAGGCTATCCATACTGTATGTATGCTCCTGGAAATCAGGGGAGGCTGAGGCTACGTCTGCATTAACAAGTAGTGTGCACCATCGAACACCCGTGGAGTGGAACTAAAACTCAAGAGGTACAACTGGAAAGGGCGGCCAGCGTAGTCCAGCCAAGGACCAGGGAGGGACTGCAGGGCGCTCTGCAGAACCCACCTGCACCGCAGGCTAGGCACGGCCATCGTCGTTCAGGTCCCAGGAGGAAGGGCTCACCCCAGTACCCTTGGTTTTGCCTAGTTCTCAGTGGACAGCAAAGGAGGCTCTCTTCTGTTCCTGGACCCTCCGTGATACTGCGGTGTCAGGAGAGCCCTCAATGGAAAGAGGCGGCAACATATCACCAGCCTCTGCCCTTACAGGAGCTCCTTGCTCTTCTGCACTGAAGCCCAAAACTGGCATTCTTGTCTGCGCATTTTTGCAGTTATTTTCCCTATCCACTGTGAATACAGTCTTCAAAAGGCCGCCCTGGAAAAGTTACCAAATTTTGGGCTAACGTGAAGGAATGACTTAAAATTTCATCTTAGCAACCAGAAGTGCTATCTACCTTTATGCATTTCCAAAGAGCTGTTCTTTTGTTTTGGTTTTGTTTGTTTGTTTGTTTTAAAACTTGTGAAGTTTAGCTGTCTGACTAAACCCAGATCTGGGATGAAATGTTTGTTACAGTTACAACAGCTTGCTTAAACTGACGGAAACAGATTTTTCTGGCCTGGAGAAACTGGAGTTACTGATGCTGCACAGCAATGAGATAAATACAATCCCTGATAAGGTGTTCAGTGATTTATGTTCATTACAGGTAAGAACTAAATGACTAAATCTTAATTAGGAGATGACTTAATCTTAATTTTTGTTATGACTTTTTAGCAATCTGCAGTAACACTGATAAATGGAAGCAGACCAGTGGTCTGTAGCATTTTGGTTTCCTGTTTCTTATTGTATCCACGTGAAAGACGAGGGCCTTCAAGATCCAGTATCCTAATGGGAAATGTCTTTCCTTCCCAGGGGGGCATTCAAGTACAGGTTAAAGAGCATGATGAACATATTGGCAGATATCTGTCAGCAATACCTTAACAGGCAGCTGCAGCTGAAACTCTCTTTCACACGAGAGAGAAAGACTGCAGAGCTCCAAGTACTGCATCTGTGGTAGGAACTTGTCTTCAGTTAATTTGTTAGTCAGTTTCTGGGGGCGGGGGTTGAGGATTGTTTTCCATCCAGATTTGCCTTTCCCTTTAGTACAGTATAGTCCTGTCCCTTTTTATCCTTCATTAAAAAAACACTCCTACTGAACAGAAACTGAACATGTTACATATAAACATTTTAATGCTCTAAAAAAACTACAGTTCCTTGGTTTTATAATTTTATATATATTTGTGGAATTTTAAAATGTAGTGTTTGATGCCTGTTTTGTTCTTTAACTGAAGTATTACCTATTTATAAAATACTACATATATTTACATACATCGTAAAAAATATTATACTATTATTTACATAGTAAACGTACAGTGTCATACAGGGATTCTGGAGCTATCTCTGTATCTCACTTTGCCATGCAGATATTCAATACATAAAGAAGTACTTGCATGATTATTTAGGAACAACCATTCCCAAGTAATTCAATGTACAGGTAACACTTATTCTCCAGTTAAATTTCCACCTAGAGCTGTTATTAACTGCTATAGAGAAATAGTAATGTTGTAGCTGTGATGAACTAAGAACATGAGAAACCTGAACTGTTCAGAAAGAAAACACAGCATTGGCTCAGTTGCTGGTTTTAGAGGATTAGGGGGTTGGAGGGAAAGGCAGAAACCAGACAAGCTTTGGAGCATACAGATCTTCAGGTTTCAGTAACCCTCATCAAGGTAGTTCTGGGCCTGGAAGCTTGCTTGTTAACTCCTTGCAACTGACTTAAAATAAGCTTTATGGAGTCCTGTAGGCTTTTCCTCCCTTATCAACAAGCAGGATGGCAACACACTTACAGATAGTTTTAATGGAATTATATTTGGCAAATAAAATAAACTTGCATGTTATTGTTTTGTACTATTTTTCCTCATTAATATTCAAAACACAGAATTCATGACCATTACAGTGTAATTCTAACAGGAAAAGTAACAACAAAAAGGGTGTCTGGGGTACCATATTTAATACTTCAGCAATATGCCAGATTTGTCCATCTCATAGTTACGAATTTGACTTTTAACCTGTCAGCAACAAAATGGCACCTGAGAGTTGAGGTTTGGCAAGTACACATCTCACATGACCCAAATCCTGAAACTGGGAACACACATAGCAGTTCTGTTGGTTAAACATCAAACAAAACAGACTGTTGCATGTATTTTTATAGTCGTAACACTGGCTGGAAGAAAAATCACTACCACAGTTTATGGTCAAATTCTGCTTACCCTTTTCGTAAGTGTGGTTTAATTGAGATTTTTTTGAGTGAGAAACAAGCATTGCTTTATTTTATTTTTAATCACTGCGTTTTGTAAATGTGACTGTAGAAGTGTCACCCTGATGGATTGTTGGAACAAGAAAGCATCCTTGTAGTCCTGCAACTAACATTGCATTTAAAAATAATTTCGCCTACTAAGTTTTTTTCCAATCACTCACATTAATGATCTGGTGAAGTACTTTCACTTCACAGAGTAACCATCAATCAAAATTTGTTAGGAGTCTTATAACAATATAACATGGGTTAATATTATACACTTGTTACTTTTTCATCAACAGGTCTTAAAAATGAGTTATAACAAGGTCAGAGTACTTCAGCAGGATGTTTTTTATGGTCTAAAGAGCTTGGTACGGTTGCATATGGACCACAATAAAATTGAATTTGTAAATCCCAATGTTTTCTATGGACTCACATCACTGAGGTTGGTCCACTTGGAAGGAAATCTACTTAAGCAGCTTCATCCAGATACTTTTGTCACCTTGCGCTATAGCCAAATATTTAAAATCTCCTTCACGAAGCACATATATTTGTCTGACAATGTGTTGACTTCACTACCACAAGAACTGTTTTCCTACATGTCTGAGCTGGAGAGCATTTACCTTCATGGAAACCCATGGTCCTGTGATTGCAATCTACAGTGGTTTGCAGAATGGGCAAAAGAGAGACGAGGTGAGCCAGTGTTTATGCTTCTTTATCACGTTATAGCATCTTATTCTTTCTGATAAAGGTAACTGTCCTTTATTTATTTATTTATTCTCCCAGAAAAGACTGGAAGACAGGGGTTTTGTAGGTGCATGTAATCGGGATAAACAGATTAATACCATTCAGTTTCCCAGATCAAATTAATCTAGTAGCCTTAACCCATTCCCAAGTGCAGCTTTCCTTAACGAAACATTTTTCTTGGCCAGTCTGAAGCTTCTGTGCACCAGGAGAATCCACAGGGAATACAGAAGCTAATTTTTATGTAACGGGCAAGAGCGAAGGCCACATTGTACTTGATTCTTTGAAAAAGAAATAAGGAACAGGACTCTAGGACTTTCTCTGTTGCTGCCCTGAGTAGAGGTTGCACATGATAGCGTAGTGTTACCCCCAAACTGCTAGAGCCTGTGTCTCTCGGGACAAAGCTAAGGTCACGTACCACAGCAGAGCCCTCCTGGCACGGTGTAAAACCACTGGGATGGAAGGGCACCACACTGAGCTGCAACAGTCCTTGAGTGGTTTCATCAGAGAAAATTCATAGGTTTTCTTAGGTTAATTTAGCTTTTCATAGGTTACTTTAAGATAAACTTTGTTAATATTTTATTCAAGAGACAACTTGCTGGTAGCTATATGTCTTTTTTGATACTAAAAACTGTATCACAAAAGCTTACTGCATTTTTCTTCCCTTCAGATGTTATAAAGTGCAAAAAAGACAGAAGTTCCGGTGGTCAGCAATGCCCAGTTTGTGCTAGTCCCAAAAATCGTAACGGGAAAAGCTTACTGGATATTCCTTCTGCATCTTTAACCTGCACTAAGCCAGCCATACATGACTCCCTGAAATTTAAAAACCTCACAGTGCCAGATGATGGGGATTTCAGTTTCGTATCTCCCAAGGACTTCATAGCTCCTATAGGATCCATGGTTTTGAACATGACTGACCAAGCAGGAAGTCGAGGTAACTTGGTTTGCACCATCCAAAAACCTAAAGAAATGTCTCCCATCTCATTTGACAAAGATGGCAACAGTACAGTACTCAAAACATCATTCTCGGCATTTCTTGTGTGTGGCATTGATTACGAACATATTCAGCAGCTATGGAGCATACTGGCACTGTACAGTAATTCCCCCTTAAAACTGGAAAGGAATGTCCTGGCAACTAATGTGCCTTTTATTAGTTACAAATATAAACAAATCTACTCTGAAAAAGATGAACTTTTTACCAATATAGAGACTGAACTGAGAGCTGAACCATCGTGGTTAATGCAAAGCAAAGTGGCATTACAGCTAGACAGGACAGCAACCACACTTAACACATTGCACATCCAATACTTTACAGATGCTCAGATTATTTTACCCAGTACTGACAAAAAACAGGTGAGAAATAACTGGACCATCATCTCCAGGGACAACAAAACACAAACGGAGCACACTGTTTTAGTCGGGGGGACTGTAGAACTAGAGTGCCGAGCAATTGGAGAACCAGCTCCTGCAATAGAGTGGATATTGGCCGATGGGAGCAAAGTTAGAGCTCCTTATATCAGTGAGGATGGAAGAATCATGGTAGTTAAAACGGGAACATTCACGTTACGGACAGCTGATACTTTTGACACTGGGCTTTATCACTGCATAGGCACAAATTACAATGATGCAGATACTCTCACATTTAGGATTACTGTGGTCGATCCTTACGTGGAACACAACAACGTAAACGGAGCCCAACTTTCTACATTTGTTGGCAGCACACTTTACCTTCCCTGTACATCCACTGCTGTTCCAGATGCTGCCATTAGTTGGGTGTTACCTGAGCATGTAATTCTTCATGATTCTGTTAGAAACAAACATATTTTTGACAATGGTACCTTGAGAATACAAGGGGTAACAGAGCGAGACAGTGGCTACTTTCGATGTGTTGCAGCCAACCAGTATGGTGTTGATCTTTTGGTTTTCCAAGTGATAGTTAGAAAGGACGAAACCACTCTAAAGAAAAAGCATGTAGATGTGGGAGAATGGGAAGAGGGCGATGGTTCTGGTAATGCAGTGCTGGCCCCTGCTACAACACAGAAACAGCCTTTAGCTACTCTGGCTACCCTGACAGCTAATCAGGAATCTGCTGCCTCGCCATCCAGAAATCGGGTCACACAGAGTGCACACAAAAGGAACAGCTATGGGAAAATGACTTACAGGCACTACAGGGACAAAATAAGCAGGCAATTTAGAGGACACAGAAGACAGTTTGTTTCCTCAGCCAGGAGAGTCGATCCACAGCGCTGGGCAGCCTTGTTGGAAAAAACAAAGAGGAACTCGATATTGATAGAAAAACGAGGAGAAGTTGCAACAAAACCACCTAGTCAAGTCCATAAGTTCTCAGAAGTACCTGGGCATGAGGAGGAAACATCTGGTGATCTCAAATCTCCAGAAGAAGAATTCACGATGCCACTAACAGACTCAGCCACTGTATTTACTCTGGGGAGAGCAATGGAAAGCATGATAACTGCAGGGCCTGAGACAACTGCAAGTAATGCTCCTGCTAGGAAAACCTCTCTCCTGCTTGCAGAGGCAGTAACTCCCCTACCCTCTCCTTTTTCACAGTCTGTGTCATCTGACAGCAGAAGGCCACAAACCTATCTAACACCTACAAACTCATGGGAAACATCTGATTTAAGTCAAATATCAGCAAATGGTATTAAACAATCAGCTGTATTAAATGGAGCAAGTAGAACATCTACACTCTTCCCTGCTGGGCAAAGGTCAGTATATTCTGGGCAAAGTAATAACCAGCATTTAAAATCTGTATCTACGACACCCATGACAGATGTTACAGGCACCAGCAAGTCTGTAACTTCCCAAAACACAATGGACAAGCTATATGTTTTCACTGAGGCTATTGATAAGATTTCGACCAAAACAGATCACCAGATATCTGTACGGACAGTCAGTGAACCAAGTCCTGAATTTGGTCACATTTATTTTCATAGTACTCAGAAACAAGTAACTCCTAAGCCACCATTGGCCTCGACTATCATTACTCATCAGCAAATTCAGATTATTCAGGACATTACAACTCACACACCCCAGGCCCAGCAGCAATATGGAAGACGAAGGAAAATTTCTGGTAGGAGACAAATTGTTAGACCAGGACGTATTCCAAGTATGAAAGAGCACAGATACAGTTTTGGGAGGCCAGGATCTGTCAGAGGAGGTACAACTGTGACTGCAGATGTTCAACTGAATACGAAATATGTATCAAATTCACCAACCTTAAATAATTCAAGCAGCTCCATCAATCCGTTTAGCCCAGAAGCACCTCTGTCCTCCCCCTCTACCATGAATATGCCATTGGAGCACCCAGCGGGTACTCATCAAAACACAGCATTCCTCGGGGCAGAGGAAAATGAACCTAGTGCAAGGGAAAAAGCTACGGCAACAGTCATGCCTTTCACTACAAAGGGCACCCAAGATACTCCTCAATGGGAATTAGAGAGCAGTGCTCCATTTCAGACAAATGCTGATATCCAACCTTTTAGCATCAGACTACCAACAATGGCAATCCATACAGCTCATATTGCTACAGAAATTATACATACCATAAGCACCAAGACGTCTTCCATCTCACCTAGCAATAAGCCTAGAACCTCACCAAAAAATTCCCAAAGAGGAAAAATTACGTGGGAACGTCTCTTTGGAAATGGTACGCAAAAAGAGGTTCTGAAGAAGCTACCAAAACAACGGACAGACAGATTTCCATCAACAGAGGTATCGACCATGCTTCCTACAACTATGGCAGCATTATCCATGTCCAAAATGTCTCCTTTGCACTGTATGCCTTTTTTAACAGGTGGGAATCACAGCAGTGGTTTCCTGTCTTTAAACAAACCCATTCATTATGGCAGTGGTAAGTCAGAAGAACATCTTCCCACTGCAAAGAATTCTTACTCTAATCTTGCAACCAGTGAAACCGAAGAAATGGATGTAACAAGTCTGAAGCCAACAGTTACACCTATTAGTACTCCTCAAAGAGACACCAAAAGTAAAATATTCAGAGTGGGAAGAAAGAGAGATCAGAGGAGGAAGAGGCCCCCTAAAACATCTACTTCACAACGCCTGACTACCGGCTGCAGCACTGCAGCGATTCCCTCAGGGAATACAGCCACGCCTGTCATGACAACAGTTAAATCGGGAACTATGCCTACAAGTTTTATGCCTGTAAAACCTCTCTCTGAGAGTGCAAGCACAGTCTCGGTGGCAGAAGTGCCAGCACTGTGGATCCTTAACACACCAGTGGTACCTCAGCACGTGCCCACAGCAGCCACACAGATGTCAGTGACCCCTGTCACTCCGAGGAACATCCAGTCGGCCACGTTACCACCCAACAGCCATATTGCTCGGGGCCCCACCATGCCAATCCAACCTTCCAGCACCACAAGCACACGACGTGCCACAGTCTGTGTGACGTCTGGGTCAGAACTGGCTCAGCAAACCAAAGCCACCACTGCAACGGCAGGTGAAAACTCACATCTGAAAATGGAACAGAGGGTCATCCAAGAAAACCACGTAGCCCAGCCCACAGTCCCAGCCAGCACCGAGTCGAGTGCTCCTGCTGCAAACGCAGACATCGCTCCTCGCGGCACTCAGCATCCCCCCCCACTGCCAGCCCCGATAGCAACTGTGCCACCTGCACCTACTGCGAGAACCACCTCGCCTCTGGGGGGGGCGGTCAAATTCTGGCAGAAGCCCTCTGCTGAAGTCACAGAGAGAGGCAAGACATTAACTGTCAACAGACTGACCATACTGAAGTCGTCACAGATCGTGACTCCACGTGCTCCTCTGTGGGGAAGGGACAAGGACAGTTCTGTCAAAGGCTGGTCTGAAAAGAGACAAGATCAAGAAACTGTCACCACAAATCCTGTAGCCTTGGACTCTTTAAGTAGAAGTAATTTTGCGAAGCCCAGAATAATTGGAGGAAAATTAGCTGCTTTTACCGTGCTAGCTAATTCAGATGCTTTTATTCCTTGTGAAGCTACTGGTAACCCCCATCCAACAATACAGTGGACCAAGATATTGTCAGGTAAGCTTGATAAACCTCTCTAGAATTTACCTTCCGTTATAGTCTTGTCATTTGGCAGATGTTTTGTGTGCCGAACTCAAGCATTGCTTCATTTAGGAGTACCATGAAATGTCAGTGAAAAGCTGAGCTTGGAAACAGTGAAAAAGGAAGATATCCCAGCACACTTGGAGTGTCCTACTGCTAACTATGAAACAGTTCTCTAGGGAAATAATAAAAAAAAAGAAATACATGATCTATATTTAACTATAATTCTGTGCTTATTGTGGGAAGATTTCAATATTTATTGTATGTTACCTGCTATTTCAGAACAGTAAGATGAGTGAAAAGAAAAATCTGTCTGTGGTAACAAACCATCAAATGAAAGCTATGCCAAAATATTTCTGAATATACAAAGCCCCATCTGCTTTATCCAAACTTTGTCTCTCGTGAGGACTAAGCCTTGTTTTTACTTTAAAGCTTTGTCACTGTATATGCAAAACACTGTTATTTCTCTCTTTCTTATCACCAGCTTCTTGGTTATTTGGGCAAAGTAGATCAGGATAGGGAAAGAGTTTTCAGGTACTGAGTAAAAAGAAACAGAAGAGAGAGGTTCTGACGTGCTGTGCTGTTGTCCCCTTATTTCTGTAGGGACTGATGCTCTAGGGGGCCGAGGTGACAGCAGATGGATGGTGTTTGCCAACGGCACGCTCTCCATCGCCCGGGTGAGCCTGGAGGACCGTGGGCAGTACCTGTGCACCGCGACCAGCCCGCATGGCACGGCACGGCTCCTGGTCACCTTGTCGGTGGTGGCCTACCCACCCCGCATCACTGGTGGAAGGTGGCAGCTCCTCACCGCTCACTCCGGAAAGCCCGTGGCAGTGAAGTGCAAAGCTGAAGGAAGGCCTCCTCCCACCATCTCATGGGTTCTAGCAAATAAAACACACATCTCCGACTCTTCCGCAGGATATAACAAAGTTCATGTGGAACCAGACGGCACTCTAATTATCAAGGAAGTCACCGTTTATGACAGGGGCCTTTACACATGCATGGCTAAAAACCCAGCGGGCACTGACACGCTGGTTGTAAAACTGCAGGTCATTGCGGCACCTCCCGCTATTCTGGAAGAGAAGAGGCAACATGTTGAAGGAATGATGGGGGAAAACCTGAAGCTCCCTTGCACCGTGAAAGGGAATCCTCAGCCCACTGTCCACTGGGTCCTCTTTGATGGCACAGTGGTGAAACCTCTGCAGTTTGTAAACGCAAAGCTGTTCCTGTTCTCCAACGGTACCCTCCACCTCAGCAACATCGCCCCTGCTGACAGCGGGAATTACGAGTGCATAGCCACAAGCTCAACTGGCTCAGAAAGGAGGGTGGTGAGCCTCGTGGTGGAACACAGAGATACGCTTCCAAAAATAGCTACCGCCTCTCAAGAAATGACTCAGTTGAATATTGGGGATAAGCTGCTTCTGAACTGCACAGCGACTGGGGAGCCAAAGCCCAGGATCATCTGGAGGTTACCCTCCAAGGCAGTTGTTGACCAGTGGCACAGGTAGGAGTCTTCCCCCCCACACCTCTTTGAAACTTCAAACACTGTCTTCTCCGGTGCTTGCATAAGAGACGGTTACATCACTGAAACAAAACATTGTAAACTGAATACACTTTTAAATGTTTAACAGTGGTGAAACATCTGTGATGATGGCTTGTTATTATACATCACATCAATTGTCACAACTGGGTGAGGTCTTACCAAAATGGATACAAGTCGTATTTGAATTAAGAAACTGACGTTAATCATGCATTGGCTGAATTTTGTCATTTTATAGGAGGAAAAGTTTGTATAAGAGATTTGTGAAGTAGAACTGAGGAGGAAGAGGCTTTGGTAGTCTCTGCCGAGTCTACCTTTGAGGGTCTTCCCCCGGCAGTAACACTTCACCTTTGCTTTGGGAGAGACAGTCCCAGATCAGGATGTTCCTAGCAGGCTCATGAGAACTCGCAGCTGGGCTGAGGAGGGAGATCCAGGTCTGTGCCCTGCTGCAGGAAAGGCAGCTAGAGAGAGTAATCACTTGGTGCCAAGTGTTGTTCTGGACAACATGTAGCAGCACCACCAGCTACCCCTGGCCGGGGGCAAGTGCTGCGGGTTATCTGCAAGGAGAAGCATAAGGGAGAGGAGCAGCGGCTGGTGGGATGAGGGACATAAGGTTCAACAGGCTCATTTGTTCACAGAGCAGTTTTCAGCAAGGCAGAGGCAGCATCGTGCAGCTTTGTGCGCTGAAGTAAAGTCAGCAAGCATGTGGACATCCACATAACAACAGAAGTGGCAACACATCAGTTAGAACCCACTGGGTAGGCGGGAGATGTGGACACAGTGCCTTTGGAGAGAACTTCTGTATCGCATAGTGCTGTTAATACTGTCCGTCACTTTCAATGTTCAGTATTCACCTCCAGCATTCTGTTCCATAATTCTTTTCCTCTTTCTCCCTCCCCCGCCAACAGAATGGGAAGTCGAATCCATGTCTACCCTAACGGATCCTTGGTTATTGAGTCAGTTACTGAAAAGGATGCAGGTGACTATTTGTGTGTTGCAAGAAACAAAATTGGAGATGATCTGATACTGATGAAAGTCAGCATCACAATGAAACCAGCCAAGATTGACCAGAAACAGCATTTCAAGAAACTGGTGCCATATGGAAAAGGTTTCAGAGTGGACTGCAAGGCCTCTGGGTCACCTACACCAGAAATATCCTGGAGCTTGCCAGATGGTACGGTGATCAATAATGCGATGCTGGCAGATGACAGTGGACACAGGTCTCGCAGATACGTCCTCTTTGACAATGGAACTCTGTATCTCAACAAAGTTGGAGTAACAGAAGGAGGAGATTATACCTGCTACGCTCAAAACACACTGGGAAGAGACGAAATGAAGATACGCATCACGGTCATCATGGCAGCCCCTCAGATAAAGCACAATTACAAGACATACGTTAAAGTGAAAGCTGGAGGTATGGCATTACTGGACTGTGAAGCTGTTGGAGAACCCAAGCCAAAAATATTCTGGTTGCTACCTTCCAGTGACATGATCTCCTCGTCAACAGACAGACACTTCCTACACACCAATGGTTCTCTATCAGTCAGTCAAGTCAAACTGTTAGATGCTGGGGAGTATATGTGTGTTGCTCGTAATCCTGGAGGGGATGATACAAAATTGTATAAACTGGATGTTGTTGCTAAACCACCTATCATAAATGGTTTATATGTGAACAAAACAATCATGAAAGTGACAGCAGTGAGGCATTCAAAGAAACAAATTGACTGTAGGGCAGAAGGGACACCTGCTCCTCAGATTATGTGGATCATGCCTGATAATATTTTCCTAACAGCTCCATATTATGGGAGTAGGATTGTAGTACACAAAAATGGGACACTTGAGATTCGGAACATAAGGCCTTCTGACACAGCAGAGTTTATCTGTGTGGCACGTAATGATGGGGGAGAGAGTATGTTGGTGGTGCAGCTGGAGGTATTAGAAATGCTAAGGCGACCGATATTTAAAAATCCATTCAATGAAAAAATAACAGCAAAGCCTGGGAAAGCCACCACCTTGAATTGTTCTGTGGATGGAAACCCTCCACCTGACATCAGCTGGATGTTGCCTAATGGCACATGGTTTTCCAGCGGCATCAAGACTTCCCAGTTTCTCACAGGAAGCAACGGTACCCTTACTATCTATAATCCTGATGAAGGCAAAGCAGGAAAGTATCGCTGTGCTGCTAGGAACAAAGTTGGCTACATTGAAAAGCTGATCATCTTGGAGGTTGGCCAGAAGCCCAATATTCTCACTCATCCGACGGGGACAGTGAAGGGCATTAGCGGGGAGCCATTATCGCTTCACTGCCTGTCTGATGGGAGTCCCAAACCACATACAGCGTGGACTCTGCCAGGTGGCTACGTGCTGGATCGACCGCAGATCAGCCAGAAATACATTCTGCTAGAAAACGGTACTTTGGTTATACGAGAAGCCACCATTCACGACAGAGGAAATTATGTGTGTAAGGCCCACAATAATGTCGGAGACTCCTCCATAACTGTTCCTGTCGTTATTGTAGCCTATCCCCCGAGGATTGTGAACAGACCACCGCAGACCATACACACGATGCCTGGTGCAGCACTTCAGCTCCACTGCATAGCACTGGGAATACCAAAACCAGAAATTACCTGGGAATTACCTGACCACTCAGTACTCCCTACAGGTCACCAGACCCGAGCATCTGGGAGTGAACTGCTTCCCCCCCCAGGGACATTAGTCATCCAGAATCCCCAACCCTCAGATTCTGGCGCGTACAAGTGCACAGCGAAGAACCATCTTGGCAGCGATTTCACAGTAACATATGTTCACATCATTTGAAGTTAGAAATACAGCATGAATGACTGTTAACAAAGTCTACAGCTGGACTGAGTTCATTCTTGGAATAAGTTTAATCAAAGGCAGCCATAGGCGTCTAAGTGCCTAAATACATTTACAGTGTTCAATCTGCAATGACGATGCAAAAAAGTGAGGAAGAACTTGGGGAAAATTAGATCTAGAATTATTATCTAACATTGGTTCTTTCAGTGATTAAATAGATTTAAATTAAAACAAAGTTAAGGCACTTTTGCTCTGCCAGCAACCATTGAGTATCAAATAAAATTACTTTCTGGAAATGTACCTACAGATCTTCAGTGAGGGATAGACTTCTATGTATTAGTTTAACATTGTCCACTTTGTATGACTATCATGAGCATGGATCACATAAAGCAAGAGTATCTGAGAACCAAAAAGCAGATTTTACCGTGATGCAGATTACCTTCTTAATATGTTTCAATATTTAGTATTTTTTTTAATAAATATTCAATGATGAAACAAGTAGTGAAGTATTTTTAATAATACAGCTGTTTCACACAGTCTTTTTTGCAGAACTTTGGGATGATAACATCCAGAACAACTTTGTTCTCATTTTTAAACGAGAGAGTAAGCTCTGTTTAGTGCTGTTAAGCAAAAGTGTACAGACCATGTGTATAATTTGGTATAATTTTCCTATCGTCACAAAAGCATTTTTAAAGACTTCTGACTAGAAAACAATTGCTTCAGTTTGCATATAAATTTAAAATTCTGATTTCTCAATTCAGTAGATGGGTCTAAGAAGCAACCTTCTGTACATAAGGGAAAAATGCCTTCACAATGGTAGGAAGTGGCTACCCACACATTTTACACTAATGAATCATGGATAGGACTGGTCAAATAAATCTTTAGAAGACTAAGCCAGTAACTAAAGCTCAGCGTTTCTTATTTTCTTCCTAAGAGAGAGATTAATGTCAGGACAGAGGGGTCAAAATACATGCAATGCAGCCTTTCCCCTTAAATTTGCAAACTGGGACCTATTTGTCTCCTGGAAGAAATGGCGCTGCCCCTACAGTCCCAGCTTGGCCCACAGCCGGCAGCGCCCAGCACTGCCCACTGGAGCGGACCAGAGGCGGCACGGCTGAAGCCAGGGCTGTTGGAAGGCAGCGGTCTCTTCGTCCATTACAGAAAGTCTGACGGATGTATGAAGGGTTCAGTGTAACCGTCCCCTGCCTCATGAACAATCCTGCTCTTTACATCATCTAAAACAATAAAAAAATCCAAGAACGGTAACACGTCTCTTTTGGGCATCTAAGATACCGCAGTGAACCTCCTCAGTGCTGATGTGGCAGCAGCACCTCAACACATGCAGTAACATCTCTCGGCAGCAGCTGATTAGCACACAAGACGCTCGTCAGTGAGAAAGTATTCGAGCGCCAAGAGCTAAAAGCAGATTCTACCTCATTTAACCACATCACAATGAACCTGGGGAATTTTAAAATTTTTTTTTATTGAAGACTATAACCTCGGCTTGGATTGCTTTTGTGCTGGTTTGATCACTTCCTGACATGAACCACATACAGTTTGCTGTGCACTTGTTCTCTCCTTCCACAGTGCTGATGGAGTTGTAGCCACAAAGTGGTTGGATTAGATGAATCTCACTGGTTAATATCTGTAATAGCTTTAGCTGCTATGAAGAACAGTCAATCTCCTTAAAAAATCCTGAGCAGAAATAATTTTAACATGAGTAAGACTTACCTGACTATTGTAAAAGCCGATCAAAATCTACTTTTCTACAGATTTCCGTGTAGCGAGTATTATTTCATTAGCTGGCTGTACTGCCTCCCAAGTCCTCTGAAGCTTAGGCAGTGCAGTCTCCCCCCTTCCCTACAGAACACCTGACTAGGATATCACCTATAAACTCTTTGTATGGTAAATTAAGCAAATTTAGTTAATACGAAACAGGGGAAAAACATTCCTATGTATATTTTAAATGCCGTGCATGTTCCACTTTCAAAATGAATGGATTTTAAAAAAAACCCAAACATATAGACTAACTCCTAAATTACATAAAATAGTAATAAATTTATTCTGTTTTTTTTAACTCTAATACAAGCAAAATTATGATGTATTTGTACAAGTTTGAATAATAACGATTTGTTTCTGGCAATTTTGATTTATCATTTACTTGTGGTTTTGCACTCAGCCAATAATATGTAACGCCTTACTGAAACTCACCCAGCAATCAAGACTCAAACCTGGAATTTTAAATACTTACCATACAACATGAGTAGCAGACACAGGTAACAGGAATAACTCATTTCAGGCAGCTTCAGTATGACGAGCTGTCAGCTACAGAACCGCTGAAACCACAGAAAGGACTTTAATGGCTTTCCTACCCTCACTTTGTGAAAGCTGGTACGAGATCTGTTAGGGAAGGCATCAAGTGAGACACGGAGATTCATTTCCTGGGAGGCTCTACCAGGACCCGGAGATTTTCCTACGCGAGCAAAACCCGCCTTGACCGTTCAATCCTTGTTACCGTGTCATGCACTCAATTAGAATTGATCACCAGTGAACTTTATATTAAAAAGACCAAGTATGAAACACTGCTACTTCTAGTAGGTTTATTAACATTACATTGTGGCTTTTAATATAAACTTTAAGAAGTTCTAATACAAGCAATAAACCCACTTCAGCACCTTCTTACCACAATAAGAGCAAGAGAAAATTGGTACTTTAAACAAAGAACTTTATAAAGTGCATATGAAAATTGCAGTCAAATAAACACAATTTAAATTGATGCTTGTTCTACCAAGAAAGAAAGAGGTGAACATTTTAATGAACAAATTAACTTTTATGCCAAAATCAGAAGTGCCTTTCAGTTCAGTAGTTTGGTCCAGTGCAGTTCTTTTAAAAAAAAAACAACACAAACCAACAAAAACCAGAAACAAGAATAAAAAAAACAGAAGTGTTTCCCACAAATAAATAAATCCAGCATTCTTTGTCCCCTTTGAAAGTAACAGGACCTAAAAAGCACCAAATTCATAAAATCTGCAATAACATTCTTCAAATAGGCCCACAAGTCCATACATTTAAATCTAGTTAAATGCAAAAAAAAAAAAAATCCCCAAACCCAAAACCCCCACCTTGTTACATACTCACATCAACTGCAGCACAAAAAATAATTATTGAAATAATAGGAAAATTAAAGACTGCTTTCTAGCAATAACTAGTGCATTGAATTTTGAATGTTCTGTTCTTCAGTGCAAACATAAGATGATGCCTCCCTTCCATCTCTGATTCAGAAGTGTGAAGGATGCCCGTACTGGTTCACTCCTTGTTGTGGCTGGTTACCTGGTTGATAAAGCAAAGGGAAGTGATTGTGCCTCGTGACTGTACTCTACAGAAATACAGAAGAATACCTGTATTTCATGCAGTGGTAGCAAGCAACAGTCAATACATTCCCTTATATACCTAGCGCATGCAAGAGGTGCTGATTTCCTCGGGGACTTTGCCTGCGGTAGGACTAAAGAAGTGAGGGGAGAAAACACACAGCAAACTGTAACTGGGCCACCAGCTCCAGTCCTGTGGGTGCCTCGGGCTTCTCTGGAGACCAACAGAAATCCGTGGGACACATTAGCACCAGAACTTTGGTATTGCATCACTACTGGGGTGGGTAACCACTTGTCAGTAGGAAAATTACTTATATGTATATATGGCAGTATTTAAATAGGCAGAAAATCTCCAGAAAGAGAATTCCATTTTCAAATATACATCTATATTTATGTACAGCTATGCACACACACGCTTACTAGAGAGCTGCTTCTGGAGCTGCCTGACCAGCGCCGCTGTCTGTTGTTGCTGCTGTGTCTGTTGTAAGCCTTGCCTTGGAAACTGCAAAAGAAACATGCAAGATGAAAGAAATACGCACAGCACAAGTGCCACGTCAGGTAACTGCAGAAATGTTGGGCTCATGCTGCCCCATTAGCTCTGGCAGAGCAGGTGGAGGGGGGCAGCAGAAGGCAGGCGTGCCTCCTCAGTGGGTTCTGACAGATTTTAATTGCACAGTAAGGACACACGGAGCACGCTTAGAACTTACAGAACTTTTGTTCTCTTTGTTGCCTGAAATCTTACACATTCCCAGCTTCGTTACAGGTATCACATGTGTCCAGCCAGACACAAGGGACAGAGTCAGTCTCTGTCTTTTCCACCTCTGGAGAGGCCAGTATTCATCTTGCAAGTCACCCTAAGCAGCTTTGCTGTCTGCATTGTTCAAAGACAAGGCAAATCCAAACTGCAAATCAAAATTAACAGCCTTTTTAGCATTTTTAAACACTTACATGTAGTTGAAGCATAAATCAAAAGAAGCTTCTAGGAAAGTATTTCTCCCAGGGCAATGGCACTTCAGACAGAAAGAAGGCTAAGCAGAAAGCACAGGCTGGTCACTGGGCTGCACACCTGCAACAGGGTGATAGCTGCACGCTCAATTCTTGGCTCCAGTGGAACAGCAGGCAGATCAGTGCCCAGCCAACTGGGCCAACTCCTCCACGGAGCAAAATAATCACCATTCTGATCCTTACACGAAGCCCACAGGGGTCAAGAAAAGGCCTTTCCTGTCCATGGCACTAAACACAATGGGATTAGGCACAAAAAGCTTCCAAATAAATGTGCTGTTAATGAATTAAATTATTACTTCAATCACTTTGAAAGTACTCGTGGTGTAAATGCATTGGCTTTCACAAATTTGCACCCTGTTTATGCTTGCATCAAAGGAGAAATTAGTCTTTAATTGGTCCATCTGACAGCATGCATTATTCCCTAGCTAGCTGACCCATGAAGTCTATTTTCCAAGTAAGGATGGGTAGGAGAACAAGCACCGCTTTGCTTTCCACGCTTCTGGCTGTCATTCAGAAAAAAAAATCATTCTCTTAACAGCTTTTATTGATCATCTACCTCTGTGTCACACATCTACCACTGTGTACTGAATACATTGCACACCACGCTACTGAATTACGACAGACAGACCTGACACAGACCGTCTGCGTGTGTACCACTGGGATGGACACCTCCGGTGCCAAAGGTCTGCAGGTACAAGAAGCATTTTTTCCCTTGGAAAACACATCACACATATGAAAGAAAAATGTCTGTGCACCAGCTGTCTCAGACTCCCGAGGACAGAGAGCTGACAGCACAACTCCCTCATGCTTACCTACTCCTGGGAGGGATATCATGATGAATGAGGTACTGCTACACTAGCAAGCACAAACCAAACCAAGGCTTCACCATTTACTGTCTGTCTTATCCTCAGGGCCTCTAAGCTCTTTAGATCTGTCTCCTAAGCCCCAGAACTCTCCTTCTCACTAGATTTGATGAAAACGCATGTGCTTCTAATTAAGTAATTTTTTTTGTGGTTCTGCACAAGGACACACAATACACCTGACCAGTTTGAAAACCTGATGTGCTGAATAAAAATGGAGTTATTCAATACTCTAATAACATCATACATGCTACAGAAAACGCCCATGCTTTGTTTCACTGAAACCTTTTGCTTACTGAAGGGAGTTTCAGTGTTTTACAAGACTTCAGCATCTTCTCCCTTTCTGAAACCAAATCCTTTACTTGAAATACATTGTGTAATCTTCTGGCTAACAGTCCTTAGTAAATGCTGAGGTTAGTCAAAATCATTAACCACACCAGGGTTTCTTGGGGACACGAAACCAACACACAGAAAGCTTTCTGCTGTGCTAAGTGCTGGAAGAGGAGCCTGCAGCCCCGCAGGTGCTCTGTCTCTGTGAGAGTCTCTCACACACAGTTTGTTCATGATATAAACACTATTAAGAAAACCTCAAAAATGGATAAAAACTATATTTCAATAGATATCAGATAAACGTCTCATTTATCCTTACTCTTGCACTTACAAGCTGCTTCCGAGTTTCTCATTCAAATCACGTTGATTAATGCTTTTAAACTTGGAAGCTAGCAATTTCAGCGTTACTGTATTTTCTCCATTTTTCTATAGCAAACTTTTCTAGTTATCCTCCCCTACCTTATGTATGTCTGGAAAAACTGCCCAAATGCAGGAAACAAGCATAATGACATTGTCAATTCAGTGGACATGTCCATAAAAATTACATGGTAGTGATAGTGTTTTGGCAAAATCATTCATTAAACTATAAAGGCTCCAATTCAGCATACGGGAATATCTCAAAAGTAATTTTGTTTGTACAGTTGTCTTCACGCAGCTCTGTTTTACATCTAACGATTTAATTTAAAAGGATCTTCAAACAATAAACCCCATTTCTTCCCCAGCCTGATAGCAGTACAACCTAAAAATCAAAGGCCCAGGGTCACTAACAGTCACCTGTGACATGCCTTAAGGCAGGGACCAGACTTTGGCAGTGGTGGAGCTGCCAGCGTCCCCAGCTGACGCCAGAGGGAGCGGAAGGAGCGCGGACGCTGCACAGACACCGCACAAGCGTGGAGAAATACCAGCCATCAGCACCTCACGGTTCCACGTGAAGGCTTTTCTTAGTGTTACAGCAAAAACTAGTTCCACAAGTAGCCTCCATTGTATACATTATCCTGCTTTCACTTCAAAATATTATAAAGAGAGAAAAATGCACCAATTTATATGCATCAGCAGCAACTACAGCTTTCTCATCGAGTCTAAGTTTTTAAAGTTAGCAAGGGCTATGCATTATTACTATGATATATTAATTAGGATAACACTCATAAAAATGCATAGCACAGCAGGCATAAGCAGGAATAAACTGCAGCAGTAAGGTGTTAATTTACCTCAGCCTGCTGCTCTGAGACTACTAAATGGCATCTTTAGATCCCCAGAAAAAAAAAAGACCCCTGACTTTTCAGTGGGGCTTACGGTGCTTGGTTCTATATCAGATTTGCAAAATAGTCATTTATTTATGCTGCACTAGGAATAAGACTGAGGGTGACTTTAAAGCATCTCATTGTTTTCCCCCTCTGAATTGACACAGAGAGATTTAAGGCAGTCTGGGCAGTCTCATTTTACTCGTGATGGAAAAGAGATGTACAGAATTAGAAAAGCAGCAGTACACATTTTTTAACTATATCACCAAGTAATTCTCAAAAGAACTGCTATGGGTGGTTATTTACATTCTTTGGGATATTAACCTTTAGTTTTAAATCAATACTGCTAAGTGCAACTTCAAAAAGATATGCTGAAATGAAGCATTTGAACTTTTCCTACACACACACAAATCTTTTTTCAGCCAAAAAGATGTGTCATTGTTGACCCAACTTTGGTATCGGTTTTCACTGAACTGGTCAATGAACCACGGAAGTGCAGGAGGCAGCACGCATTCCAGTCCTAGACGGAGGACCTTTGAACAGCAAACTCAGACGCGCTGCTGCAGAGGTGCTGGGGCTTGAGCAGGGCAGTGCCCGAGCCCTCCTTGCCAAGGCCTGCGTTCAAAGCCTCACTTGCCTCCCCATCAGAGGTCAGCAGGCGAGGCCACCTCCAGCAACACCTCAGTGCACCCATAACCCACCTCTTGCCATGTTTTGGCAAGATGGACGCAGTTACACAGTCCTCTGTGGACAGATGCAATTTTCCTCTGCCTACAGCCGGAGCCAGCCAGGAGCTACCTGGATGCATTAGCCAGCTGTTGAGCCCCAGCTAATACACTGTTAGCACAGCTACGGCGTGCGGCCAGCTCAGGACGCCGGCAAAATGAGCCGGTGGCCACCAGCACTGGGCACACACTCATACGGATTCAGAGCGGTGGAGGTACTGCGCTGCAGGCACATGGCGGCAGCACCGGTAGGCAGAGGGTGATGCGAGAAGGCTCACACAAACCCTCTCCCCAGGCTGCCGCGCTGTCCATCTGTGTAAGTGACAAAACCCGCCCTGGCAGCACCCTCACACCACCCCAGAATGTCCGGCGGTCGCCACTGCTTACCAAAGGCTGCTGCGGTTGCACGGGCTGGAGACCAAGCGCCTGCTGCTGCCCCGGCTGCTGCCCCGGCTGCTGCAACTGAAAGAAGGTGAGCATTGAAACAACGGCGACACGAGGCACACTGCCTCGGGGAGTGACTACGAGCCAAGCAGTGTGGCTTTTCATGACTGAATTCCAGCACAGGGTTGGGGCTCGCTTACAGCATTGGTTAGTGAAGGCCCCATTTGGGAGATAAGCCTCACAGATCTCCACTTTCATCATCAGCCACACCAAGGCTGACAAGGAGCATTGTTAATAAACAAAAAAATTCTCAAAAGCTGGTATATTTAGTTCACTACACCATCAAAATATTTAGATAAAATACATTATCGTTCAAAGAACTGGCACAGAGAGCTATTGCATTAAAATGAAAATACTTCCAACCACCAAAGGCCATGGGAAGGATTTTTAGTGTAATTTACTTATTTACTTCCCCTGTGCAAAGCCCTACATATTTAGCCGATAAACTGACACTTACCTCCAAATTAAAAATATATCATCAAATCAGAATACAGGAAATAGGCCAGACAGGCAGCAAGCCCTTCGATTTAATTCTGGTATACATTCATTATAAGGGCAGATAGGGGAGAGCACAACCACTGCTTTTGTCTCAGCACATTCGGCTAGGCTGTTCTCAAATCTACCTTCTCCAGAGGCATTCTACAATCTTGAAAAATGAAAGTACTGAATTTTACATGTATGTCCAAAGCTCTCTTTTCAAAGTCCCAAATATAAACAACCAATTATTGCACTCAAGTAAAAGCAGTTCGGATTTATAGCACCAGGCTTTGCTGCTCTAGACTTGAAGACACGTGCAAGCAAGCGCGTAACACCATCACCTGACACGGTGATGTTTATTTACACTCCCTTCCTGCACTGAAACATCCCTGGCCTCCAGCGCAGCTGAGTCCCTCACCTGGAAGAGTCTCTGCTGCCGCATCGGCTGCTGTCTCGGCCTCACTGGCTCCGGAGGCAGTTGTACTGAGTTTAGGGTCGGATGAGGACCTGTGGTCGATGCACTGTCCAGTCCCCCTCCAACCACTGAATTTGGCTGCAAAGGCTGATGGCTCAAACTGATTGGGGAAAAAAAATAACGGATTGTTCTTCATTTATAGACAGAGCACAAGTTAGTCCAGGAGTACTCAACTATAAGCTGAGACATTAGACTTCCATAGATTTAAAAAACGTTTACGTTTTACAGGAAGAATATATTTCCAAATATGAATGCTTTGAAAAATATTCCATAATAGAAGCTGTACCATACTACTGCCCAGTAACTGATGTAGGTAATAATGTGTTCCTCTAAACAAAAGCAGATCTAAGCATTCAACTCTTGCTTTATTAGGAAGAGTGATGAGTTTCTACGTTTCAAGCAATAATTTCACATAAGCACTAAAATGTTCTCCAGACCAAAACATCTCATAGTTGCATTACTGTGAATTTAAAACTGATTACAAAGACTTTTTACTTTCTAAAATACTGAAAAAACACACCAAGCAAGAAATACTTTCTTTGGATGTTATGGGAGAAATTATTGTTGACAAAGCAGAAAGATATACACGGGGAAAACACGTTAGCTAGCTTGTAATTTAGCTTCCCTGTTTAAAACTCAGTAAAGACAAGGCAATTCAGGTTAGCAGATTTATTCCTAATGCAAGGTACCCTGTAGGTTTTCATACAAGGCTGTCAACCAAGTCAAGGCCAAACTTTTTGAAGAGGTGCAAACACACCCAAAATTGAGCATACTCTTAAGATACCCAGGCTTGCAAGAATTTAACATTTAAGGAACCAGTGGTTATTGCAGAATATATGGTAACATTCACAATTCCAGGAATACTGATTTCACCAAATTGGAGCTGAAGCAGAGAAAGAACTATACACCTGCTTGGTAACGGAGCTCATCAGGGGTACTCCAGGATAAATTACATGGGACCAGCGAGACAGGACTGAAGCTCTGCTGACAGGCCAGACCACCTTGCAGTGACTGACATCTACGCACCGCTCTGCTGTTTCAACGAATCTGCAACCTGCACGCAGGGAGAGCGCTGCACTGCGCAGATACTCCGTCATAGCTACAGCTGGACAGTGCGTACAGGGGCAGACCTTGCAAATGTCTGTGGTTTTTGGGAGTCACGCTACTGAACATGTCTATTTGAAGTGGAAATTAAAAGTGGCAAAATTTCTGATTCAGCTAAGAGCAGAGCTGGACTGTTAGCTGGATTATGCTAGACTGTTAGAAAAAAAAATCTGATTCAAGACTGTTATTGGGAACTCCAGTTTTCCACTCTGCTTACTCTGTAACACTCCCTTTTATGGATTTCTTTCCTGCTTCATTTGCCTTCTGTTTCATTACATTTCTTTACCCATTGAAATTTTCCTGTTTCTCATAGGCAGTGCAACTCAGATGTACTTCCATACTGAAGTCAATTTAGTCTATTCAGGCTTAAGCAAAATTCATTTGAGTTAAACTACCAAGTTGGTCTTGTGTTTTCTTGACTACAGACTCTTTAGTAAACCTGGAATATTTATTGTTTAATACCACACATGTGTTTGCATAATATGGTACCATGCCTCTGTGTGTAGTGAAATAGGATCCAACTGCCGTCTTTAAATGAATTTTTATGTTCTACAAACACAGAGGACATCTGGGCTACAACATGTGCCAAGACCAACTTAAAATAAAAATTAGACAAGGGAAAAAATGGGGAAATTGGAGAGAAAGACATATTTATTGCTAATTAGACCCAGCGCAAACCTCATTTTGATTAATACGCTTTATTTTAAATAAAGCTTTAGACCTCTAAACAAAGTTGCCATTAAAATCCTGCAATGTTACCAGCTATAAGACCTGCAGAGGCTCACCGCTGAGTGCCTGTCAAAGGCTGGATGTACGCAGCAGCCTGCTGTTGAATATATCCGCTGGACTGCTGTTGTATCTGCCGCAGCCTCTCCATCAGCGCGGGACTGGAATGAGCTGCTGTGTACGCGCGGGGGGTGTAGCTGGGGGAAAGCACTACGCCGCCAGGCTGCTGCTGCTGCAAAGGCATCTGAGTGCTGTACATCGTGTACCCATGAGGCATGCTCTGCGGGGACAACGGACAGAAGAGTCACTTCACTGGGCCCGTATTTAAATTAGCTTAACTATAAGAGAAAGAGATGGCCTCTATCAAAGAGCCAAAGCCCTGGAGGCAAGTCAGTGAGACGCAGTGCTGTACCCACACACTGGCCCGTGAGTCCCCCCCACTGGCTGTACCCCACTTCTGTTTGCGGGTTCAAGCAGCTGCAACGTGGTCACACACAGCAGGATGGAACGTGCACCGTGCCAGCCTTCCCCGAGAGGCACTGAGCAAGAGCGGGACTCTGCTCCACAACTCCGCCTCTCCCTTTTCTTTGATCCCCCTCCTCCTCACCACAAAATCCCAAGTACCAGAATGAGCATGACATAACAACAAGTTACTGGTATCACTATCTCACCAAAAATTGGCCAAATTTCAGGCTTAACACTGAAGTACGCTTGCCTTTACCAGCAATAGCATCAGGAAAAAATGGAAGTGTCCATGTTAAAAACATTTATGAGCTACAGCATGTGGAGACTGTGAGCATCCTCAAAGGAGGCCTTGCCATCACACTCGGGAACCTACATGAGGCAAGTCCCAAGCACAGAAAAGCAGGCTGGGTGGCAAAGCAGTTCTCCTTAAAAGCATTTTTCTGCGGACGCTCCACGGGAGTAGCACAGTACCTGTGCTTGCTGTAACCCTGGGTACTGTGGAAGCTGAGACGGGGGTCGAACTTGCGGAGTGAAAATAGCAGCTTGGTCCATTGGCTGACCCTGAAAGACACATCACCCATCAGATATGGCCTCCGCACCCCGAACAAGTCCAGTTCTGGACACAAACCCCACCAAGCAGTGTCCTAAAGAGTCATGGAGAGACTTGACCATTTCCTTCAAGACAGCACCATTGCTCAGTGCCAAACTGCTGAACTGTATTTACTCATAAGGAGGTGGAAGAATCGACTTTTGTTTGATTTCTGACACTACTGTAACACTACAGCAGTGAAGAAACAGCCATTTACTGAACAGAGGTCTTGCAGACAGCCTTTAAAATGGGGCTTTGCAGAGGATTAGAAAAAAAATATTCTAGCTGTCTTGAAGAGAGTACATTAAATTATACAGGGAGCTTAGAGTGAATGACAATCTCCAGTATAAATACACAGTTGATATCTTTCTCAGGCCACCTGATTACTAGCTTTCCCCCAGATGAAGCAGGCAAAATGCTGATTAGCAAATTTTATGGTAACATACAAAATACCAGTATGATAAATGGGTAACACAAGCATCTCCAGCTCCCAACCAGTACAGCTTGGAAATACACTCTGTATTTGTGATCAGCAGACAGCCTAGTTTGTTCATTTCAAATTGCCTCAATATTTATGCCCAATTAATGGCAAATCATTTAAAGATTTCAACTATAACTGCATTAGTATGCTTTGAAGCACCAGAAAAAGGGGGGAGGGGGGCAAGTTACACTTAATTTCAGGACAAGATTGTAAAAAACTGGCGAATGAGAATTTGCCAAGGATACAATCAAGTCTGTGTATTTTCTGTGCGATTGTAATGCTGCACAGCTGCACTTGATCATTTTGAAAATCATTCTACTCAAAAAAGACCAGTGGCAGACATGAGCTGGAAGCAGGGATGCTCCTTCCCTGTAGCTGCCCGGTTTCCCACAAAACCAAACAGAAAAATCCAAGTCCTCCAACAAAGACTTTGTCATTTTAATAATGATATCCTTACAGAGATGTATTAGAATTTAAGGCTAAGTGACTTTGCCAACACACTGCAAGCAGCAACATTACAGTCAGGGCTACCCGGTGGAAAAGAAAATCTCACATGGGATAAAATACTGAAGCATCATTGGGACTCTCCTCCTTTATCTGCTCCCATTCCGTTAGTGGTAACTGTACCAAACTTTAACAAGTCTGTAAGCACAACCGACAGTCCTGCAGTTCAGCTATGATTTTGGATTGAGTTTAAAAATATGTGCATCCTCATTGACAGACCTGGGAAACAAGCAGAGCTACCTATTATGAACAGGAATCACTCAGAGAAGCAGGATGGTAGAGAGAAAGCATTCCAGCTTCAACCGATCCAGTCCCAAGAGACACGAACTGCTGTGACCGGGGCTGGATTAACTGCCCTGCACTTTGGGTAGACAGCAGACAGAAGAGGTCAGGGACAAGATGCAAAACCAGGGGCAAAGCCACCACAGGGTTGTCACAGACTCATTTTTCATACCTTCCTTTCTTTTAAAAACAAACAAAAAAGACTGACCTAGCTAGGCTCTGTGCCAGCCTCTGGGACCACCACTAAAGGAATCACTAAGGCGCAGACAAGACAGCAAGGCGTTCTGATATGATAAGCTATACTAAGGAGGCAGAAGCTACACTAAGGATTTGTTTTAAAAACAAGTCAATATCTCATGGAAATTTCTGAAAAACAAATTAGGGAGTACAGGAGGTGTGAACAGAGTAACATCTATCAGTCCGGACAAAAGGTCAGGGTAAATTAAATTTATCTGGAAAAGCATCTGCAAAATCAGATGGTGAGCTCTCAAAACAGACACCTGACAGGTGAGAAACTGAAACACTGAACAGAATGTACATCTTGCAGACAGGATGCACACAAACCAGATGTCAGCCAAGTACAGGGGGACAGCACTCACGTGCTTAAGACTTTTCTTTTTTTAAACAGAGGCAAAAGAAGAAAATAAAGAATAATAATTTCTCCGAGCAAATTGCTTCCAAAACTTTTTCATAAGGTTCCAATGACAAGATAGTAATTTGAATTCACCCAAAGGTGACATCTGGTAAAACCATAACTGATTTCTAGAAAAACTGGTGCCTTAAGCTATTCCCCGCAGTAATACAAACCACCTTGTGGGTTCTGTGGAAGCTGGTCTGTAGAGCGGTGCTCCGTGTGCTATCCTTTTGTTTCTCTCAGTGACAGCTAACCTGGTGTGCCCAGGAACAAAATTTGTCCACTCATGCCCATGCAGTGTAAACAGTGTCCCTCCAAAGTTAATGGAAGTTGGATTAGGCCCTAATTCTGTAAGAAAATACTAAATAAGCAGCTGCATGATCCCAGCAATCCACGGTGGGCAGAGAGCCACAAGCAAGTTTTGTCCACCGACCCCTTCCCTGCCATTTAAAGCACACACAAAGCAGCGGAGCTGGCAGGGTGTGAGACTCCAGAGCAGCACACCCATACTGAAGGCACCACTGCCCAGGCCAGGCAAGCACCACACACAAAACCAAATGTGAAACATAAGCAAAAAGCTGTTTGTTAGGCAGGGACAGATCAATCTATTCCATGGCAGCACACGGCCACCGAGCAAGCTCCTGTGTTGTGAGAGTGCGCTCTGCATTCCTGAGCAGCAGCAGATGTTGCTGAATACAAAGGGACTTCTTCCTCCAGGCATAACTTATTAAAGAGTTAACCAAACATGCGAGCCAACTGCTGCAAGCCAGAACTGTGCATGCATGTCAAACAAAAGCAAAACAAAAAAAAGGAGAAAAAAAAACCCAAACACTTCTATTCAATGCTGATGCAACGTTACAGTAATAAACACTGTTACTCTTTGTTCTACTTACACCTTAAATTGAAGCAAAACTTACTGCTTTTTCCTGTTAATGTATATGACCACAGTGTATTTGGAAGGAATTTTCTTTGCTAGGTAGGGGGCACTGGGACTGGCAAAGGCAATCGTAGCAGCCATGGCACTGTAGGCTGATTTGATGAAAATCTGACCAAATCTGACTTCAAAAGCAGGTAGTGAAACAGTAACACTTATGCAGGTAAGAAGATGATGATAGATTTGAGAGACCTCACTGCATATTTGCTGCATATCTAGGTGTGCCTAATTAAGTGCAAATATGGTGATCTATACCCTGTTCTGACATGCTACCAGTAGTAACAGGAAAGACTGCACATATATAAAATATGGACAACAGGGTAAGCAGCAAAGCCTTTTTAAAAACACATTGTGCTTTGTCTTTCCAGTTAGTGTTTTTAACAACATGGCAGTTTCCCTAAGACAGGAAGAAAGTCCTGCAAGCTAACTCTGAAACAGCTTTTCTAATTAATAATATCCGGAAAGTTTTCCAACACAGATATTAGGGATGAAACTTCATGCCATCATTGTTTTTCTCCAGAAACAACTGAATTCTACGAAACTTAATAATTTAACAGGTAAGTGTTAGCCATTACTTGTTTTGGAAGTAACAAAATATGGTTATTCCAATGACCACACATCCTGCCATAGCTCAGGAACAGACCATCAGACAGTGTACTGTCGTGCTCACGTAGGACAAGCAGCATTTTGGAAACTACAGCTCACGTGGACCAGGGGAGCTGACCCCTTAGATGCACATGGCATCAGACCTACCTTGCAGCTACGCTAATCTTTCACAGCAAGAAACACAACAGAAGAGGAAAAAAATTAATCAATGATGCAGTTATTGGAAATATTTGTAAGAAAAAATACTCTATGTGTACAAGTGTATTCACAGCCTCCCCACATGCAACCACGGCGCTACCTAGGTGAGAGGAGTGCCAAAGCATATCATTCTCATCAAAAGCAAAATGTGCAGCCTGTGTGTTGAAAGAAACGCATGTTTGTGCGAAAGAAATAATAAAGAGAAGAAAAGTTCATGGTCTCAGAGTGGTTACCATTATGTTGTCAAAGCCATCCTGAAGGGATACGGCAGTGCTACAGACATCCTAAAGGAAAAGGACAGGCAAGAAAATAGCAAACAATACAAACAATATACACAATTAGGCTCGAATCGTTAGTGGAGCAGTACAGCGCCTTTACAGAGCTCATCTATATGTACTCAAAGAATGCTGGTGTTTAGGGATGCTAACAAGGTTCTTTTAGGTGGTTTTTATGTTAATGAACCTCCATACTTCTATAAAATTTATGAACAGAAACTCTAAACATGGAAAGGACTCCTTGCCATCCACAGGAGCCTATTAATTCTATGCATAATACTCAAATATTTTTAAAAAAGTCGTAGCTCTTAAAGACCT
Organism: Aviceda cuculoides; assembly: GCA_035590195.1. Classification (NCBI taxonomy): domain Eukaryota; kingdom Metazoa; phylum Chordata; class Aves; order Accipitriformes; family Accipitridae; genus Aviceda; species Aviceda cuculoides. The sequence goes on from JAVJGG010000085.1 coordinate 43,071,447, forward strand.
TGCACCATAGCTATTCATTTTCAAGAGCACAGCACGTATGGCACAGCACTGAAGAGCAGAGTCCTTCTGGACTGATTTTACAGAACTGCCCACACCAGTGCCAGTGGTTTCAAGCTGAGCAGGTAATTTCATTCGGCAGCTGCAGAAACATGAAAACCAAAGAAGAAACCTTCCCTATTTCAGCTCTACCTAACAGCAAACATCACACAGTAGCAATGCTTACAAATCATCTTACTCTTAAATTTTCAAATACTACCTTCAGGCTTGTACACTGACATAGCATTTCCTACTTTAAATCCAGGACTGCAGGAAGAACCACCACGAGCTCCCCAGGGACATGTTTCTGACTGGAGCACCATGCAGGCAGGCAGGTGTCCCAGTGGGGCAGCCCATGGTGCCAGGGAGCACGCAAAGCCCCAGTGCCACTGGGACCTCAGAGGGGTTTCTCTGGTGTCAGCGCTGCCAGCACACGCTTGGACAACAGGGAAGCAAAGAGGACGGCCTGGTGAATTGTTCATTCATTTCATTAGAGTCAAAGCTTTCAAGTATCAGGCTGAATGAGTCTTGCCACATATCCAATAAGGCAAAACACTAGAATCAGGCAGAAAACAATGTGTCCATCTGCGGTACTCTCCAGCACACCACAAAGGACCTGGCTGTGCATGCCACTGTGAGAAGTAACTAGGAAACAAAGGCTGTGTTTGGATGGCTCTGGTTTACATCAGTTTATCTTATATTGACTTATTGCTGAAATAAAAACTTGGCTGACACAGAACCGCTGAGTGAGGAACATCCAGCACGTGTGGTATGTTTGCTGAAATATGCAACTGAACCCACCCTGTCAAATTTTAGTGCAACTTTTACATTGTAAATGTTCGATCCAAATTTTATGAAAAAGCTCATCACAGACACTTAATTGATCTTATTTAGGCATGGATTCATGCCTTCATGATAAGTTTATTCTCCTTACTGACTACCTGTTTATGCAGCACTTCAGAGGAGAAGTTAACCATTGTTCTTAACGCCTCAGATACTGTCCCTGTTTGAAACCAAAAGGGAAACGCAACATCTTTTGTCCTCTAAATGTGACAGTGTTAAACAACAGCATTTCTTAAATGTGAGAATAGTGTTATTTTAGATGTTCAATTATTGCTTTTTGATCCACCTAGTCATAAGTAGTGACCATCATTTGTTTACTCAAGGTTCTTATTTAAGCTTGTATTCTATCATAGTAATTGAAAGCAAGTTGGACCTAACACTAAAATAGTGAGATAATGCCTAGCAACAAATACTACAAGGTCAACTGTAGAGCCCAGTACCTAACATTTAGGGTACCTAATCCTTAGTACCTCATAGTGCCTACAGGACACCAGCGAGGGATCAAATATCCACTGTACCACTGAGACGATAAAACACACATCCAGAGCTTCTGGGGGCTGCCTTTTTTTTCTTTTTTTCAAGGTAGAAGACAGCACACATACAGGCAAACCCTAGTTTCACAATTATGAACAGCCCCATATAAAACTATTGTAGCCCATCAGCAATTTAAGCACTACAGAGGGCTACATCATAGCAGAGAGACTGAAAGAGGGATAATGAGGGAGCTCTAGCAAAATACAGACAGTGTGGGAGAAATTATGAGGATACTTGCTGAAAATTTTTACTATTTTGAGCAAAGAAGGTGCATCACAGAGTTTGAAGGCAAGATAGCCTGAAGGCAATGTAACACATACTGCAGTGAGGGTAAGAATGGGTACAGAAGGACTTTAAAATAAAGGCGAGAAGTTATTGGTTTTACCACCAACTACTGTACACATATTGCTGGGTATCTGGGATCCAAAGACCAATTTTCTGTTCTTACGCCATCAATTCAAAAGCAGCCTATCTGTAGCCATATTCTGAAACTTGCTCAGGCTCTGAAGGGTGTTGCACAATAGCCATGTGTGGTTTGGCACACAGCAGCTGTACTCTGCAAAAATGTTAGGAGAAGAAATACCAGCTATTTCTAGAGAACATGGACGTCTGTGTGCACACGTGTATGGAAATGGCTCCTGCTGGACTTCCTGGATTTTTAATTGTGAAGGGCATTGCTGTGCCTCTGCTGCTGACTTGTAGCTTGGTGGTACATAGCACCATGCAATTCCACTATGAAAGCCTCTGTGACACAACAGGGAACAAGAATATCATCAAGCAACAGAAGCAAAACCTGATTTTATGAAACACAGGAAAAATAGAGGGGACTAAGACACCAAAGGGCAGATGAAGTCTAAAAGCAGATGGCCCTGATTAATCAGTATTTGGGCAACTACTGCAATAGTAAATATCAGCTGGCTCTCCACTCCGTAAGCCTACACAGGGCAAGCAGCCCCAACAGAAGGCAAAACGATGGTGTTGCTCTCCAGACTTAGGGGTTTGGACAAACCTGTTGGAGAGACCGTGACTGTGCTTGCTGCCTGAGGAGCCGCTGCTGCTGCTGCTCTTGCTGCAGGAGTTTCATCTGAAGCAACTGCTGCTGAGGTGTGATTGCGTGGATAGAGGGGGGCTGCATCATGGTGCCAGAGCGCCGCTGCAGCATGTTCGACAGGGCTTGCTTCGTATTAGTTGGAACAAAGGAGCCTGTCGGATCCAGCCTGGAACCACCTAAAAACCACCCAAAACACAAATGTGTTCTCTGCCTTCTGTAAGAACGTTGTTGGTACAGATCAGTGCTAATTCATCAGCTCCTATTTAGTTAGCTCTACAATAATGATGATAAACTTACCTCTGTAAAGGCAGACAGTGAACTGGATTAAACCAGATTACTGGCCTGAAAAATTAAATGGGCAAAATAACTTTGAAAACTACCACTTGTAAATGAGAATGAAAAGTAAAAAGGCTGTGGGCTGTTGCATGTTCTATGTCACATAAAACATTTGACTACTACTGATGAACAAAAGTTGCATTTCAGATCGAAATGATGATACGAACAGATTATTATGTCAAGCCAACTTTATAATGAGATCACAGTAATTCATGCACTCTATGCTATTTGGTAAAAATCATGTAGCTATATGTCAGACTTAAGAAGGTGATCTTATAAATTAGTTTTTAAAATCAGTATTTCCTTAAGCTTTTTAGCCACTGTCTGATATATTCTGAAGACTTTTACATACTTAAAATACAGATCTAGTTGGTTTTGGAGGTTCAGAAAAAAACTATTTAACACTTATAACTGGAACCAAACTTCTCAACTTCTCCTGCATAATATCTGATAAGGATGTAGTAGTATTTCTCAAAACATCATAAACTGCTGCCCCCTAGAGCAAGTAAAATACTTATGTTAAACTGTATACACATTAACTGGAAGAAACAAAACAATCCTACAGAAAATTAAGCACATCTCACAAATGCTGAAAAAATGCGAGCCCATGGATTTATTTATTCCATCTAGCAGATGTCAAATTATCCATCATGGTTCTTGGTATGAATCAAAAAAGAAATAACCCAAAGGTAATTTGTTCCTTTCAATCATCCCTCTCTTAACTTCACTCCACATTGAACTTCTACCAGCTTTCTTATACTATCACCACAGTAGGTCATTTTTGCTTATCTAACAAAAAAGTTTAATAGCTTAATAGAGACAGACCTACAAGTGATAATAGAAAGCCCTTAAAAAAAAAAAAAGGCTAACTAAGGAATAAAATAAATGGCATCAGCGGACACAGCCTGCTGCAGAGAAAATTAGAAACAAAACATGGTTATAAGAAGTCAACTTTTGTCACACATCGAACAATAAAGTCCCATTTCTGTGAATTCAAATCTTACACATACCTGGTGGGAGGGGCTGGCTCTGCACAAAGAAGCCAGGCTGCTGCGGCTGTCCCATGATGTTGTAACCCCACAAGGCAGACTGAGGATGGTGCATCATTTGGGAGGAAATTGGTGAGTAAGTGGGAGGCACTCTATATAAGTTGTTCTGTGGATATTCCTTAAAATACACAGTAAAAGTGAATGTTACTGACATTCGTACCTTACTAACTCATAAATAATGCCAATTTTCCTACTAAATTATTAAAAGACAGAGACAGTTCCCATTGTTGTTTGCAATGATGTAAAAAACAGATTAAGTCTCAGGCTGCCCATGGGTAATTAACACTAACAACTTCATACAAACACCATCCAGTTTTACCTTACTAGCAAGTATTTTCTGCAGGCTATAATTAGGTATAGCACAAGGACAGCTTACTGTATCAGTATATAAACAACAGGAAGAACTTAACTGAAACATTAAAAAGGCCAGAAAATGATCTTAAAATTACAGCTATGTAAAATGTAACACATTGACAAACCAGTTGGATGCTGACAGAATACTATCATATCTACAACACCTGTGACTATGCTGGCAGCAGTGCGAAGAGGACATAATTGCACAGAATACTGCTACTGGAAACGTACATTATTAGTCAGGTGGTGCCAGGCATGTTTTTCAAACCCTTGCTCTAAGTGATTCTTACCTTAGGAACCCACACCTCAAAACCCAATAAAAATCAAAAGGGAAGGCTTCTCAGAAAGCAAAAACTGCACAGTAAAACAGTTAATCTATGTGAAAGGGCCTCTTTCAAATTGGTTTCATTTGAATGGGACCTGGATTTAAACTAACATGTTTGCTCTCAATATAATTTGAACAGGAGGAATTTTAGAAATTGACACAAACAATAACAGCTGTACTTTACACCAAACAAAAGAAAGTATATACAGAACCCAAATAATATTTAGTAAGATCCAGTCTAGCATATTTTACATAGCATGTAAGGTCCTAAGCACAGTACGTTCCTCTACACTGAGCTCTGTTTGATAGAAGTCCACTGTCCTTCTGACCACCTCCATTCACTTCTTTAATTAGGACCCACTTGTCCAGGTGCAGAACAATTTCTGAAGGTAACATCAGATACTTCGGCGAGATATTTCAAATTTTGTATGGGACACCAACTACTTACATCAGCCCTTGAGCTTGACTTCGACTTTCGCTTCCTGCCCTTTGTCTTCTTCTCATCATCCATGGTGTGTTTTCCCTGATCTGAGAGCTCTCCTGACTTTCTTTCTGGTTCCTGAGACACAGGTGTGGTGGGCTCTTCCTCCTCCTCCTCTGGAGGAAGGGGCAAGGGCTCGAGGTAGTAACTCCGTGGCTTGGGTTTGGTGTGCGTGTGGTACAGGAGGAGATGCTGTTGCTCCTCATATTTTATCACTTTCCTGTCGACACGAACTGTACCAAACCATGCCCAGGAGAGAGGAGCAGGATTTTTGTGACCTTCAAATAAATCCCAAGGGGACACCTTTTGTTTTGTTGAAACCTGAAGACCCTGTTTCAGAATAAGTGAAGTTAGTATTTTAAGAAAGTTAGACATTAGAGTAGATGACTTGCTTTTGTACATCATTATTTGAGTCAGAAAAATCCAGTAAGGATTTTTTCCCCTCTACAAAATGTACCAAATGCATACTGGTGGGATTTTAACTTCTATCCAAGGCTGCAACTAGATAAAAGCAATTATATTTTATAGTACCATTTGATTATAGCTATGCTAAAAATCTCAAGTTCCATCTGTCATTGTCCTGGTTTCAGCTGGGATAGAGTTAATTGTCTTCCTAGCAGCTGGTACAGTGCTGTGTTTTGAGTTCAGTATG
>JAVJGG010000085.1:43077207-43096744 GCA_035590195.1 Aviceda cuculoides
CATTATCGTTATTAGTTTCTTCTTTTCTGTTCTATTAAACTGTTCTTATCTCAACCCACGAGTTTTACTTTTTTTCCCTGATTTCCTCCCCCATCCCGCTGTGGGGGGGGGAGTGAGTGAGCGGCTGCATGGTGCTTAGTTGCTGGCTGGGGTTAAACCACGACAGTCATATTTTGGAGGAAAAGTCAAATATCTGTCAAAAATAGCTAATCTGAGAATACCCTTGCTAAAAGTCTACATATTCAAATAAGGGGAGAAAGCCTAAGTGCTATATCACAAAAAAATGTCTACCCAGTCTCCAGAATAAAAAGCTCTATCCTAAGCTCTATCCTTCTCTTTTAAATGAATTCACTTTAAAAAAATATGCATCCCTTTGTATTCCCCCCAAATCCAAAACAACTAATACACTTCCCCCCCTCCCTTTTTTCCTGTCTTTTGTAAGCAAGATCACCCTTGACCTTCCTCCCAGCAAGTAACAGGTCAAAAGGTTCCCAGGTCAAACGAGCTCTCAAATGTAGGATTCTGCTTGAAAAGCAAATACTTCTGTAAGAGCTTCTGCTGTTCAACTCCAGGTCAAATGTGATTTCCTTTTTGCAACTTCTGTGGAGTTGGCTGATTATCATTCAAGACCCTATATCGCAAAATTGAGCAAGCTTATGTCAGCACTCATGGCATTAGCAGTTACAAATTGACCGTGTACTCTGTGGATTTAACAAGGAAGGGCACGCAGCAAACATGATCACTGAACTTTAAACAAATCAGAAAGTGAAAGGTTACCCAAACTCTTGAATTGGTATGAGTGGCATAAAACTGTTTCCATAAAAGATGCATATACACCTACAGCTCTGAGACTATCTGCACGTATCCGTGAATCGCCAGGGAGAGGAGGATGGAATCCCTGTCTGTGCTGCTGCAGGGGTGGTGAAACTGGTGCACGGTCCAAGTCACACCAGGCTGCTCAAACCCATTCGGCTGGGGTTTAACAACTCCCTGCATGCCTCTCACTAAAACCCACTCCCCGTTTCACACTCTGCCTGAGAATCTGCACGTGGATCACACAAACAAAAACATTTACTCTTGCCTGTTTCTTATCAATGGAGTCAAATCCTGCAATTTTGTTCCCCTTGGTGTCGATCAAGGATCCCATTGGCTCACAAGTAATAATATCACATGTCTGCTTTGGCAAAGGGAGCAGCTGGCGAACCTTGTCAATGCTTTCTGACCGTTTGTCTCCCAGCTCTTTCTAGAGAATAAATACATCAATCAATCAAACGGAAAGAGGGGGGGGAAGAAGACAAACATTACACTGCTTTCACTATTAGGAAATGTCCAGCTTCTGGATGAATCATTTCCTTGTACTTTTACTAAATTTAAACATGTGGCTCTGCAACATTTTTTGTGTTGTTTTCTTTTTTTAATAATGTAAGTTATCTTTTCATCTCTTGTTTAAACAGAACATAGAAAATACGTAATACAAATTTAGTGTCTCAAATATGAATAAAAGTAACTGACTTGCAGGGTCCCTAATTTTAATTTAATATGAAGAAAATTCTAGAAGTCTGTCTTCCCACCCCCACATTCCTATATCTTTATTTTCTTCTTTTTCTCCTTGTTATCACTAGTGCTCTCTATCAGTCTCTCCTCTTTTTCCAAGAGGCCTTCCCAGAGACTCGAAACGACAGGATTAAAAGATGAGCACAGAAAGCAATTAAAAAGAAATGCTGAAAACGACAAGACGTAACACTTACTTTTAATTTTTTCACTAAATTCATGTAAGCCCTTTTGTTTTCCTCAGGCCCTCCTTGGGAAGCGTTTGACAAGTCCGAGGCAAGCGTCCCGTTGATGAGGACACCCAGCATATCGAGCACAGTTGTGAACAATTCGCTGAGAGTAAAGACAAGCATTACCCTGAGGAACTACTGATTGCCAAGAGATCCAGGGACAGATATTCACAGCAAAGGGCACAAACGCAGCACTTCAGACAAGCTGGGTTTTTCAGGGCTTTTTGCATACACGCACATCTCAGCTTACATGTGTAAGCCCCAGTGTATATACATGCAGGTGGAATGTCAAATGTACAGACAAACCCCAGCTCAGAGCTACAGACAGCACTAACTGGTAACAGATAGTCATTGGGAATTACCGGCTGCGACTTAGGAAACTGCTCAGGTACGTGCTAGTTAAGAAAGAGTGTAAATAGTGGCTCCAGTGCTTTCCAAAATAGAGGTGCTCCTCAACCAAGACCAGCACTGAGCATGTAAATCGCACACAAGCAGTAATAGGATAACAGTAAGAAAAACATAACAATAACAAACATGCAATCTAAACATAAAAGCACTAAGGACATGAATTAGCTTGTTTAAATAGTGCAGACATACTTGTTAGTCTGCATATCAACAGTTCCTGAAGTGATTATCTGGAGAAGCAGAAGTGCCCAGTCTGTGGTCCACTGGGTACTCCTCTGCACAGTATCAAACATGCCACCTACCTGCAAAATAACACAGCAGATAGCAAGGCTCTGCATATATCTCAGAGGCACGCTTCCCTTATCATATGGGTTACTTATGAATAAAACGGCTATCCAGTCCCACAAGTTCTTGTGTGTTAAATGCCATCTTGAAGTGCTGACTTTAAGTAACCTTTACTCCCCACCCAATGCTCCCAGCAAAAAGCTTCTCCTAAGAAGGGACTACAGAAAAGCAAAATATTATTATACCGCTCCTTCAGTTTCATATCTTCACTTTCACATTTGATGCAACAAATTGAAGTCAGTGAAAAAATTCTCAGAACTGAAAAAGTGTCAAATTAAAACTTTATAGTTATCATTTTCCTCCCACACCCAAAAATTAGACAATAATGTGTAGTGCAAAGAGACAAAAAATCTGAAGAACAATATAGCATTGATTGAAAATGAAAACTGCTAAAAGATATATTTTACCCTATGAACAATTTTTCACTATTTCTAGGAGTACAGTGTGATACTGTAAAAAACACCTTGGCTTTGAGAAGGAGCCATTTTACCAAAACTCATCCTTCAAAGGACCAAACTGCAGTAACACAAGATACCTCCTCAGGTTGCAAGCCTGATCACCAAATGGTCAGAATACAGTCCAACCCCCAAATTTCAAAGGCACAACATTTCTAGCTAATGAAAGCACAGCTCAAGCCTTCAGACACGGACAGCCGTGTAAAAGAGCACACACTTCCCTGTCACACAACAGGATGCCTCAGAGAGCTTATGTCAAAACGACACTGCTCCTTCCTTACTGCTGCACTGCAGCCCTGGGTCTTCCTACTCTGCCAGCTTCGCTGTCTTGCACATTATCCCTGCACACAGTACCTGCATCAAATCATGTTTCCTGATGTTTCCCAATTCACAACTTTCCAAAAATAAATCTTTATTTTGCCATGTTTTTAATCACTCTATATACCTTCACTATATGTGCTTGTAGTTGTTTCACTTCACACAATTCTTCCCCATACTTAAAGCTTATTTCAGGGTTGTGTCTTGCTCAATAAATACAGAGACTGTTTCCATTCTCAGTATCTGCTTTTAGCTCCTAAACATTGCTGAATTTGTATCTAAGATTACTCCTTGAACTACATGAGTGGGTTATGGTTTACAACAGAATAAAATCTTGCTGCTTTAATAATAAACCAAATATTGCCCATATCAAGATTTCTACCAACCCATGACAAAGTGCATGTCTCCACGGTACTCAGTGGCAGGTGACAGCTGCTTTACTTTTAGTGCAGCCTCAACAATCCTGAAGCTGGTCACAGCTGGCTCAAGTCCCCTTCACCTGAACCAGTGGCAGTGTAAGGCTGTGGTTACCCTTCCAGTTGCACAACTGCATCTAAGTGGCTTCCAAAGAGACGGGAAGAGAACAACGCGGCAGTGTTAACTCCTACCTTGATGCTCCCTCATTTGGCCTTACATGTAGTCTCCACACACCTACTGCACTGTGCTAAATGAGCCATGGTGGCCCTGACGTCTGGTACAGAAGTTTCAAGAGATGTGGACATTGGAGAACTTGATGGAAATAGATTTCTAAGTTGATTAATACATGTATCCAAGTAGCAGCAACTGAAACGGCACATGTAAGTTAAATAGCCAAATGCTACATTTCCCGAGAGCTCTGCAAGTCTCAACTATATTGACTGCCTAATTCCATAAAATCCTTGCTTGTTACATGGGGATAGATCATCAGTGGACAACGGCCTGGAATGTCCACAAAAAGATGATACATTTCTGAGGTTCCAGGGACACTGAAAGGAAGAAAGCAGCATAAAAATAAGGCATGAATAAGGTATATGGCTGTCCTTCCCACTCATTTTATATGAACAATGTCCAAATGTTATGGCCAGGAGGCATCAACTGCAACTAGAGACGGGAAGAGCAGAGACGAACACCAGTGGAGCACAGACCCCCCTGTGTCAGGGCAGAGAGGGCACTAACAGCCCTCGCTGTCCCTGGCCAGCCCCACCTGGGGCTACCCCCACTCCCACCCCTGGCCCAGAAGCCCCAGCCTGTCCCCGTGGCCCTCCCTGGCCACCCAGGGCTGCGTCTGACCCTGGTGGCCCTCGCCAGGCCTGATCCTGAGCCCTCCCCATGGGCTGACGTCCTGGCGTGGCCTCAGCCCACCCCCAGCCCAGTGGAGGTGCCTGATGCCTGAGGTGGGGGGCTGAGGGACCCCCTCAGCTGCCAGCTCACAGGGAGCCCCGGCCCCTGCAGTGCCCTGAGACGGTGCTTCTTGCTCCTTGCCACCTACTCCAGAGTAGCTGCCACATCTTTTTATAACATCAGGATAACCACATAAGTTTTTTCTTACCAAGTTAAGACGAAGTTGTAGGGCTTCATGCATCATTTGCCTAGCTTTAATGTCGTCCTGGTACCGTTCTTCCCTCCAGTTACTAAGGATCTAAGAAAAAGCATTTGATTAAAAAAATTAAATTGTAAGGAGCTGATAATCTGCTGCTAAATGTGTGACTAGATCTTCCTGTTGTAGCAAAAAGAAAATAAGCACCTTTGTTACGCATTTATTAAAAATATTGTTTCAAACACCCTATTTAACTGTTCACCACAGCTAAGTAAATAGATAGATCTCTTGCACTGGATGCAGCTTCCCAACAGGATCTAGTGGGATCTCTGGTGAGAAATGACCAGAACCTTAGGGAACATGGACCAGCTGCATTTCAGGGGAAAACCCATACAGCAAAAAGAAAGCCCAAGTGGCAATAACACCAGGGGAAAAAAAACATCAAAGGAATTAATTTAACTAGGATGTGGACCTACATCATAGCCTGGACCTGAGCTGAGAGGCAATATGAGAAAATAACAGCTCTACAGGTATCAATTTTCACTGTCACAGTAATTCATAGAAACTAAAAGACAGAAAAAAGGAAACTTGCATCCATTACACTGGGCACTGTATATATTCAGTTTAAAGACAGTCTTAAGGAGCTACTGTAGGCTAAAGCATGAACCAGATGGGAGCAGGAAGTCTAGAGCAGAATCAGCAGAGGTTGTGAGTAAGCACAAGTGATCCAAAGGAAGAGCTGTAGGCAATGGGCCAGTTTGAGACTAGTAATATTGGTTTTTAAAATATGAACAACTCTTAATCTGTACTGGCTGGAGAAGATGAAGGGCTTTCCTAAAGAAGGAAAGTTTCAAACTTACAAAACCTTTTCAAGATCAAGCTAGAGACTGAGAAGACTGTTCCCCTCAAGACAAACATCACTTATTGTTTTTTCTGGAAAGAACTGAATCAGACTCAAGTTCATTATATTTCTCTGTAACAATTTTAGAAAAAAAGATGTATTCACTCTCAAAAAGGAACAAACACCTCCCCATTCCTCCTTCCTTGGACTGTTCCTTTTGGCATACCACTGCACCGTAATTTTCCTCCTTTTACACTATTATATACACATAAAACTGATGACACATGAAACATCTAAGAAAGGGTGCTCATGGTTATGTGCTTGTTTTACCTGATTAACTTGATTCTGCAGTGATGTTAGAAGCCCTTCCCGTTGTTCATCCTGTCCCTTAAGGCAAGTCAGTACCAATGAAAGGAAAGGTTGCTGACTCAAAAGAGACATGCTTTAAGAGAGGCAAACACAGAAGTCAATTAGTAAAGTTATTTTGATACTTCCCATCCTCACTCCCTTCCTTGTTTTGTCTACTTTTTTTCCCTGGAAGTGGCATTGCCTGCATCTATGTCTGCTTGTTTTAGTGAATTAAAGCCTTGCCCGCCGAATTAAAAGGACATGCACATAAGGCGGCAGAGCACCAGTCAGTATAAATGCACATATTATGCATGTCATTACTGATAACCCACCTAGCTCAGGGCACTGAATGACCAAAAATTGCATGGACACCCAAAGGCCTGTCTCAGAAACAGAACGTGTTATTTTAAGACTACTTTGATTAATCAGGGATATAATTTTAGTAAAGATTAGGCAGCTAGTTTCTAATCCATGTTATTGGTCTGAAGTGAATCCCAAGTAAGTTCCCCCTACAAGCACTGATTAGAATTACAGCTGCCTAAATTGCACTAAAATTCTAACACAGGCTTAGTGTAAGTAAATTGAGATGCAGCTTTAGCTGATTGTAGGAGAAATGCCATACCAATGCAAGGGCTTTCAGATTTGTTTAAATTATTATTTATTTAGATTACTGTATATCCATTATAAATATAAAATTAAGACAAACTGAAAGAAATACACAAAGATTAATTTGGAAGTACAACATGTGAAGTAGAAGAGAAGTTAAAAATGTCACCAAAGGGATTTTAGTAACAGCTCATGCAATGGTTTTTGCAGTTTTAGGTATATAAGCTCCTTGAAAATTACATGCATCCATAAACACAATATAAATACATATTCACACATACACGTGTATTTATTGCTAGTATTCATTTCAACAGTTATTTTCATTTGGCATTTAACTTGACTTCAACAATTTAGGTGACAATTAGTATAAAGGAATGGCAAAATCCCAAGGTCCCATAAAAGGAGCAAAATAGAAAGTCTGTATTTTCGAAAGTCATGTTAAACAGTGATTTCAGATTTTAGGAACAACATGGTATGAACACCTCTTCACTTTCTCATTAATTTCCACAAGAAAAATTTACAGTTTGCAATACAGTTATTATTGCAATTGCTATCCCTGCTACACAAAGCAGAGTTTGAAAAAAGAGATCTTATATACATTATATAAGATTTCATACTTTCCCATAGTATCATTGGTTTTGTCACTCACAGAGTAGTAAAGTTTGGTTCTGATCAAGAAGAGATCAAAAAGCTTCAAAAAGCACACAAGGAAGTAATTTATTGTTACAACTAGAACAACTCTGTAAATGCTTTTACTTCTGTGCATAGGAATCACTGTGGAGGAAGGGTTTGAAAGTTTCTATAGGCATTTTATTTTGGCTTTGAAAGAGGCTTCATTTAGGTTTTCTACACTAGAGCTCTCCCATAGGCAAAGAAATGGAAGACAGAGAGAGGTTCCATATTCCCTTCTACTGATGCAAGGAGCAAGGGAGCCAGTGAATAATGGAGAAGTGCTGAAATGCTCAGAAACACCTAACAAAGAGATCTGGAAAGCAAGATGTCTTTTTTGTCCAACAACAGAGCGGGTATTACAAATGAATTAGAAGGACAAGGAAGAGATGGCTTCATAAAGCTAATACGAAGTGTACTTAAGTCAAAAACTGGACATGGCAAACAGAACTTCTAGAGGTCGATAAATCACATAAGCTTATCAAAGAAACAGCCCAGATGAACTAGGAGGGTCCAGCATAACACAGAGTTATTGGCATACTGCAGTTATGATGGAAAGAAAAACAATTAAATCTTCTAACCTTAAAGGGAAAATAAGCTAGGTGGAAGAGGCTGGAAAATGGCAGTAGATTTAAAAGGCTCCGCAGAATTTAATGACAACCATAAGTCAAAATCTACACATGCATCACAGATTTACAAGAGTACTATAAAGTGGCAAAGCCCAGTTATTGGTCCCACGCTCAGGGAAAGTATACTGCATGAACAACATCGAAGGTGATCAAAAAGACAATGCATACTAGTAACACTAAGAACAAGAAACTTACAGTGGGACTGTAATACAACAATCAAATACCACAAGCCTTTAAGAAGTGACTTGTTTGCTTGAACGACTGTAATTTGGAAGACCTTCACAAAAGGAAAGATGGTTGGAATTTGAAGCTAAGAGACCTTGTTGTGTATAGTGTTCAATGTAACTTCTACCATAACTCTAAGAAAATACAAAATAATTATAGGCACTGTGGAAGAATATTTTACTAAAGGAAACTCAATAACCATTAAGTCATTAAAATTCTCATGCACTTGGTAAGTTAGACATAAGCTTAAACTTAATTCCCAACAGGAATTAAGTGACATCTTATGATAATTATGGGATCTTAATGGCAAGAAAAGTGGCATACTGCCATAGAAGGAAAGAGACAACAACCACTCTAACTACTCTTTTAAACCTCTAACATTTCCCATCACCAAGCTGTAGAATAGCCCTGGAAGATGTGTTACAAAGCTTTCACATTTCTTCCTCTGAAACCAATGATATTTCTTCAACTAAAGCTAAAACTTCAAACTAAATGAAGCCTGAATCCTATTTGGGGCTGATAACTTTTTGCTCCTCAAAACTGAACCAATGAGGTTTTCTGAAGCCAAAATCCAGTCCAGTCCTCAGTTAAACGCCTTCAAAAATACCTTTCAGCTCTGTGTACAGGGATTTCCCAAGGTCGTACCTTTTTTGTTTCTGTCTATCTCTTTCCTTCTTAGAAGATGACCCCAAATGCTGACCTTTCTCCAGCTCCTCTCCTGCAGCTTTCAAGACCCTACCTTGAACTGAGGTAGGTAGTTTTGCAATCAAGGGAGCCACAAGCCACACTCCTCGCCGCTCAGAGGAACTAGAAGTAGAACAAACTTATTTCAGCCAAAATATCCCTGTAGTTTTACAACCAGTATTAGCTGTTATAAAAGACTGAACTGCTTTAATAAAGCAATTGACACAATGCATGTGGAGTAACTAGGGTGGACTGAGCAGTCATAATTTCTGGTTTCCAGAAAATTCAAGAATAGCAACTATATTTATTGTTAAACAAAAGTAAATAGAAGTAACCTTCAGGTAACTCATGTCTGTACATTCCTGTTTCAAATGCAAGAAAGTCTAAGCAATCTACACACAATTAAGCATCATGTTGGCTAAAATAATTAAAAAGGTGCTACAAAAAATACCTTAGGAATGTCTTTTTACCATTCTGTCTTGTATTACTTGTGTCAGCATTTCCAACAGAGTTTGGATTGAAGAGGCCTATACCAGAGTTAGAAGAGTTATTGTTTAGATCAGCGGATTGCTGAAACACCTCTATTGTCGCCTTTGCAATATTATCCAACAAGCTGTTCATTTCAGCCACAGACCCAGAACCCTACAGTAAAACATAAGTAAACTAGCACATTCATGGTATGTTTGCTCATGGACTACGTTAAAATATAACATACTTTTTTGCATTAAATATTTAGATAGAAAGTTTGAAAAGAAATACTCACAGGCTCCTTCATGCACTGTTTGATCATTAGTTGCAGCTCCAACCAAGACTGACGGAGAGTCCACTGATCTAAGTTCTAGGTAAGAATTAACATTACAAATAAAGTGTCAACACTTTGCAGGCCTAAAAAAATAATATTAAATCTCATCATTGAATATGTTACATGCAAAAGCCTCATCTTATAAGTAGATCATCACAATCACTACTCTTTTTAATAGTTTAATGACGTTAACTTCCACGTCTTTGCAGCTAATACTGTTACTCAATAGTTTTAACCACGCAACTTTTCTGAATAAAAATCTCACGCTCTGCAAAATCTGAGTTTAGTTAAATATGAATATGGAAAATGTAATTCACTCTTTCATTAGTAATTATGTTAATCCATGACACTGCCATCCAAGTGGTCACATTTGTATTTAGCACAAGGCCATCTAGACCCGATTACAGTAAATGCAGCAGCTGAAGTGATTATTTTGCAGGACACTGATCACTATTTATCCTGGTTCAGATATTGCCAACTTGATTCTTCACAGGTCTATTCAAAGAAAATCCATTTTGAAGTTTAAGGAATGAAATGTCCCTAATGCAGCCGAATTTGAAGAAATTATCAGTTTAGGACTGTCCGTGAAGGCATTTGAGCTTTTTCCATGGAGCAGGAGTATCTTTCACCACAGTACTGTCAGGGAGCCCTACTGAGACAGTAGGCATCTCCACTCAAGGAGCCCTAAAAGCAGCTCCCTTTTCAGTGGTTTCCTGATGACTGACAATGATGAACAGCAACCATGAGTGTGCTGCACGCTTGTTTCCTCCATAACTGTGGAATCAGAAGTAATGAGACACCAGAAATCACACTATAAGAATGTTTACTACAGAGACTGGGGATCCTGAGTACACACAATCTTTAAAGAAGAATCTAATGCTTGATTGCACCAGGAACTGCAAATCAGTGTCACTTGGTGGTGCTGCTGAATGACAGGTTAAAAGTCAGTGCACCACAGGTAGTTTTTCGACCTTTTCCTCATTGCATTACCTGAAGTATGCGTTTGATGTGCTGTCTCTGAGGGTTGTCACCCTCAGTGCATTCTTTAATACCATGAGGATAACAGATAAGTTGAAGGAGTTTCTGTGCTTGCTTGTTTGAAAGAACGGGATCCAAAATAAGATCTTTGTCTGTGCACAGCCTCTCAGGTTCTTTTAAACAGTGCTCTCCAACCCATTCCTGTAAGTAATCAGATAATAGATTCACAAGATAGTTTCAAGGCAATATTGACTTTTGGTAAGCTAAACAGAAAAGTGATTTTTCCATATGCAAAACTTGAAGTGAACTACGGTTCATGCAACATGTGAGATTAGAAATGTCTTCTGTCATTCAGTACCACCTGGAAGTATAAGACTGTTAACAGGTTTTCCAAAATTCATTTCTTCTATACTTCGAAAGCAACTTTGCAATAAAACAAATGCTACTGCAAAAGCACTTTGAGCAGACAGTTGATGGAGTGGTCCTACTGTCTTCTCAAAGTGCGTGAGATTCAGGTAGGAAAAACATGTCGATTCTGATAGAGTGCAGGGAGATGCTAATAACTAACTAAACCAGTTTTTCCCACCTAATAACATACTACTCTGTGTATAAACTGCTCAAATCAGGAAACCCAAACAGATTCAAATATTGAAATACTTCAACATTCATTTTGCACCAAAATATATGTTACACTTTTCAAACAAAATAGCACTGTTTCTCCAAATGAAGACAGAAGAGTAGTTTTAGAGATTACCTGCTGGCAAATTGTTCTTAGCACATATCTAGCATACTCGCTTAAACTAGCAGTTTCTATGGAAACAGCTTTTCCGCATGATTTCACAGTGTGAGAGGAACCCCAGATTTCATCCTCATTGAGTTCATCTAGTAAGCCTCTCATATGGAATTCTTCACTCTTCAAGGAGTTGACATTGTTGCTGCCAATTTCAGCATCGCCTGTACAACAGAAGCACAGGGTGAACTCCTACCCAAGCGCCCATGCCCCCAGACTGCTCACCCACCGAGGAATGTCTTTGGAGGCACAGGCCAGCCGAGGAGTAAACAGGAGCGAGGCAGTCGCATTCAAAAGGGCAGCACTAACTGCCTCTGCAAATCACCATGTTCAAAGTATTGTCCACTTTCTTCATTTTGCGTAGCATCTTTTTAATGGGCATTTCAGAAGTAGGAAAAGGTTTATACATATCAAACACAAAGCCACTACGTGCTCGACAGGAAAAGGTCTTGAGTGCATGGAATTGCTTTGGCAGATAATGAAGAGCTGGGTTACTCGCTCGTCTCGGATGTCCCTTCCCCAAGTCTTCTCCCTTACTTTGATTTATTAACACTCCACAGATCAAGAGACAAGTATGACCAGTGGCCCCTTAGCCCACCTTACTATGAACTTCTTGACAAGAGAGACTGATCTTCCTGGGAATGGCAAAGGGCAGAGCATGCTGAAGGAGCCTGGCAAACACTGGTGAGCCCCTCCTCTCTGCAAGGCACCAGCACAGCTCTACAACCACCATCTACCTGAAACTAACAGGGGTGACCAGTGAAGAAGGAAAAATACTTCGGACACAAAGCAAATAAATCAGACCTGTAACAGTTCACGTTTTACGTGTTTACAGGCCTGAAACTTTGGACAAGGAAGAAGATGCAACTACAGTGTGCAGTAGTGCGGAAAATAGCCCAAAATGCTGCACATAACAACACCTCAGAGGCTGTGAGGCCATCCAGGAGCATGCATGACAACAGCCTGCATAAGAAGCAGGCTAACATAGCCTACCGTTTTAAGTCAGCAGAAACTCTTGTGGATCTTAACTGACACACTACATACAACAGTCATCCCTTAGAAAACCCCTCAGTTTACTATCAAGATCAACAACTAACATGATGTGACATGGCTAAACAGCTTGCTTCAGCCACTCATTCACACACACACACATTCATACCAGGGCCTCTGGTTACACATATGCTAGGATTTATTGCTAAAATCTGTGACCACCAGCAAAATATTTCAAACTACTGCACCAAGGAGACCGTCCGCCCTTCAGCAGCTCTGGCCACATCCCCAGAGTACTACATTATTTACACAGAGTGCTCAAAACACCATGATGCATTGGGTCCTCCTGTGCACTCAGTTGTCCCGTCGCTGTTTCTATGTTCCTTGGTATTGCATTACCCCAGGCAAAAAAACCCCCATGAGGTTTTAGTAGAGTTACTGCTAAGAAAAACAGCCAACGCCTGTGTCCCTACCCTGGTCTGTGCCACTTTAGAGTTATTCCTAAATAAACCAGCATGCAATCCTTTTTTTAACAAACTTGTATTTAACAGCTTATCAAAACCAGAGCCCTGACTCGCTGTGACAGCCCAGCCCGTACACAGACCGTACCTCCCGGTGGGCAGCAGCGGTGGCTGTGACCCGACAGTGCAGGTTTCATCCCCAACCC
This sequence comes from Aviceda cuculoides, assembly GCA_035590195.1. Lineage (NCBI taxonomy): Eukaryota > Metazoa > Chordata > Aves > Accipitriformes > Accipitridae > Aviceda > Aviceda cuculoides. The sequence continues at coordinate 43,090,257 of JAVJGG010000085.1, forward strand.
CTCAGCCAGCTCTGCACAGCTGGCGCAGAAGGCTCACCCAGCTCTCCGCTATGGCAGGCACGCTCCTGCCCCAACCGCCTCTGCACAGACCTTTGCAGCACAAGGAATCAACTCCTTACAGAGAGCAGAGAGACTGAACGAATGGCGTCGTCACTTGTGAGATGGAATAAAAATGATTTTTAAGTAGGCCAATAGCAAAACAGTAGAATATATCCTGAGAAGTGAAACCAGTTATAACCCCTCTGTTTCCCTAAATCCAGGCAAATCCAAAAACCCCCATACCACTGACCCAACAGCTGGCAGAGCAGACACATCAAGCCCTGCAGAACCCAAAGCCCAGGACAAGCTCATTGCAAAGTGTGGGAAACAAGCTGACAGAAGTCTGTGCCCAACACACGTGAACAGGCAGCAGCAGCAAACAGCCCATCTACACCCTCCCTGCACTCAAGCGTCTTAAGAGCTTGTGAGCACAGCCATATCGAGCCCTGATCTGTACCCATGAAGGACAAGAGGGAAGAACCCGGCAGGCAAATAATGCAATGAGGAGACTGATACCAAGCCACATGAAACTAAAGCCATCCCAGAACGCTTTGATAAAACTCGCAAAGACATTTCATACACCCTAGAGGAGTTGACTGCAGCACCATCTTTTGTAGTGGGTAAAGATTTTTTTTTTTCTAACACAGATTTCTACTCACAAAGCTTCCTCAGCATAGAACTGCAACAGCTATCACTTACCTGATGCCCTTCCTCAGCAATCAAGTACAATTTTGAAATAACTAATGCAGGGTGCCAACAAGAGACATCTCCAAATCTAACATTTTGGGTATAGGAGATGTGCTGCAGTGAAGGCACAAATAAACCATGTGCCCAAATCTTCCTTTGTACCACTCTGCACCAGACCCTATCTAAACCGTGACCCCACATAGAGATGAAACAACAGGTGTTCACACTACACACCATTAATGAAAGAAAATAGCAAACCTCAGCACTCTGAATAGCAAGAGAACATAGATAACGGCCATAAACATATTTCAGTCTCACTCTTAAATCCATCAGTCCATCCCAGATAGCTATGCCTTTAACATCGTTCCAAATATAGTCACATCATTAAGGATCATGGGGTTTTTGAGACAGTTCTGAGACACTGGCCAACAGGGAATACAGTAATGGCACTCCAGCTGGAGGTATACCTCTGTGGGTATGTCCACATCTGGAAAATCTTGCTTGTTTAACTGGACATTTACTTAGCTCCAAAAATACACATCACCACAGGTCACAAGAGCTTTAACTGAACTTAAGCCAAACCAAGCTCTGAGGCAGGTATTTGTTTGGAAAAATAACACACTCCGCGTTCATGGAGAGTTGCTTAGCAGTGATTCTTTTAGAACTTCCACAATGACAGACACACACTATTTGTGGTAAAACACAGAAAAAGGTGGGAAAAATAATCTGAGAGTGTATTTCCTCTCTCTATTTGAGAGGGACTTGCCTGAGTTTGAAATGTACTGGGACTTGGTGGCAGGGGTAGAGGTCAAAATGTGAAAATGTCACATCTGCTTAAAGCCTTATCAGCTGGGGCTGACTCACCAGAGAAAAATTCTGTCTCTTGACCTGTGGGGGAAACACTCACATGCTACAGAAGCATGGACAGCATCCACGTTTTACTCTTGTCATCAGAGTTTTCCTTTTGCAGGAGCATTCCCAGGGAAATAAACTAGCACGATCTGTTTTTTACCCGAACACTAGAACAAAAACATTACACAGAACTCTGCATAATCTTACCAAGCATCAAAATTGCTTTTAAGACTGCAAACACAGCTCCAACTTCTATACTGTTGTGAGCAGCAGCCAAGAGGTGACGATCACAAGAAGAACGAATTCCAGGAAATAATTTCCCTATGGAAAGAAGAGTAAATCTTGTAGAAAATGGTTGTTATTTATCAACTAAAATTTCCTTTGTACAAAATCCTTCTCATCTAGAACAGCTATGGAAGTACAATAACTGAATGAAGAACTGAATTTTCTGAAATTGAAACTGAAGACCAACAGGTAAGTCATTAAAATCAACCTGGATACATGGTTATGAGAAATTAATATCAAAATAAAATATGATCATTTAAGTAGAAAAAGGAGCCTGTCATTTCACTGTGTTGATGTAAACAGTGAATTTAATCACAATGAGAAACTGAAGTGTATTTTGGTTTTGACTTCACAGATTTAGGAAATTACTTACCTCACCTAGTCTTCTTAACAAATGAGGCAAAATTAATTATTATAAATGCCTGTTGCACAGTTAAGCCTAATTCTGCAGCTCAGAAGCAGACTGCAAAAGAAGTCAGTGAGTGCTTTTTCTAACATGAAGGAGAAGATAAACAGACTGAAAGACAGGGAGGGAGGGAGAAAGGAAGGATGAATCTACCACTTTTCTGAGGTGGTTAACTGAGCCATATGTAAGAAAAGTCTGTAACGTAGTCACATTTTGTTTGATTTGTACTATATCCTAGACTTCAGACATGATTTTTCCTATCCATTCAAATCCACTTTTATTTCTAGGGAAGCCTGGGACCATGTAACGTACTTCTGTTACTCAGACAGTATTCTTCATGGCTCTTACTTGTTTTGCTCAAATATGCAACAAAAGTTCATGCATTTCTAGTCAAAACAAGAAATTAATATTACTTTTAGATGGAACAATTTGACACCACTTAAGAGCTGAATTTTTTTTTCTTTCAATTTCATTTTCCCATAGAAATAGTCTTGACATCAAATTTGCTGAAATACTTATAGGACAAAAGAGAGATTATTTCCAGGCACATTTTCTTTTAATTGTTAGGTGCTTGTTCCTTGCCCTTTTCCTTCCTCTTTTGGTCTGTGGCAAACACACACAGGTCAGACCACAAAAGATTCAAATTTAAAAGGAAAGAGCACTACATTAATATACCCCAAGAACTAATTTCCTCATGTTTCTTCTGTTGGACTAGGTGCTTTATTATACCCCATTTAAAACCACATTTAATTTCAATTTACATGCAAGGCTACTACACTGCATGATCTGTATCCCTATTAGTTTCTATATCACTGCAAGATGACCCACTACAGAAGCTGTCACTGCCCCAACAGTACTTAGTATGAAGGAAGGTGGGGACTGTGATAAATACTACTGCTGCCAACAGCAGCGCTGGCACAAAAACAGTATTAATAAGTCCCAGGCTCACATGATTGTTTCAATGAAGTTCCAAAATAAAATGAGAACTATCAGGACAGAAGAGTTCTTCTAAATGTATCCCTCTTTGCTGAAGCGTACACAGATGCTGTGTTAAAACTTAACTTTCTTTTTTAAGATGTAATATTCAAATGGCTGAGTTCCATGTCAACTTTATGCCACAAAACCCTGGGTGGCCGGGTTTTGATAATGAATAAGTTTCAGCGAACTTCTGTAGTTTTACATGCATATAAAACATTTCCCAAACAAGTAAGAACGTATCAACTTTTCACTAGTGAAGCATCTGTAATTTTAAACAGGCTATCATTTCTACTCGCACTATGGATATTTTCTCACATGAAATCTGAAGCCATCAAAACACATCTGGGTTCACTTTCTGAAATGAAAGGACCACACAGCAGGAAACTTACCTGTTCCCTGGGGAAAGAGGCAAACCTGGGGTGTCCTGAAGAGGTGCAGGAGTAGCCGACAGGTCATTCTCGCCCCAGGCTCAGCATCTGGATCTCCACAGGCTACAGAAGATGGGATGCGGACATAAGGCATCTGCCCAGGACCTCCTAAGTCCCAGTGGCAGGCCTGGAAATGTTCTACCTCAGAGCCCCATTCTAAATGGGAATACAATAATTTCATCAACAGGAATTAGCATTTATGGCTCTGAGTCATCAAAACCCAGGAAAGAATAGTATGATTTTTGGTGAGCAAGAGACTTAATTAATGGCAGAAAAGAATACATGGTTAAAATGGCTTTTGACAGTCAAAGCAGAAATAAGAAACACAAATCCAAGCAGAAAGTGAAAAGAAATGTGTGAAGTGGCCAACAAAGAGGACCACAGCTACAGTACTCCAGGGCTGGAGGCAAGACAATGAGGTCAGAGAGAAAAAGCCAACATCAGGCAGGCTGATGGCAGAAGGAAATGCACAACCTGAGTAGATCAGGCAGACATTTGAGCATATAGCGCAGAGCAGAAGAGAGTTGTGAATAGAAGGTGAGGCTGCATAACAGAAGGGGACAGTGCACTGTCAGCACTCTGATACCACTTGTCAAGTATGGGTTCTCTGATCTAACTTGGCGTCGCTCTATTTGGGAACGGCAAGGACACACAAGCTGCAATCCACAATAGGTGGCATTCCACAAGAAAGCAGTTCAGAACACACTACTTATTCAATCAATGGAGATTTCTTAAGAAGTCTTATGTTTTTCATTCTAAGTTTTTCTCTTAGTATTTTCTTACCAGCTGCAAGAAGAGAAGGCAGTGCAACATGCTGAACTACATCTTCCAGAGAGAAGCACTGCCGGGCAATCAATATAGCAATAAAAGTGGCCAGGGAATCGTGGAACGACAGGTCACTCACCTTGAAGGAAAAACATTGCAAGAATTCACATAACAGTGCACTTACATAACAGTGCACGCACCACTGCCATTATTATTAAGGAATTAATTATAAGAATAAACAGTAAAATTTTATACGTAAGCATTTGTGTCTACATTTTAATGCATTTCCCAAACATTTTATAGCAAATACTGGTAGCTCTTAACTTAATTTTAACCAATGACTATTTCAAATACCACAAATTCTGAAGTAAAAAACATTAGTCTTACAAAAACTGAGAAAATTTTACGATCCTGTAAAAACCAATAATATCAATACTCATTCCTTAGCTTTAGGACAAGAATATGTCCCCAAGCACACAGCTTTAATCTGTTCCTAAAGGCATATGTAATCAAACTACAGATAAATATACTGAATCAGATATTGGATAACATTAGTCACCGTAATCCTGCTAACTTTAACAGGACTATGGTAACTTACGCCAGCTAAGAAACAGCAAAGCGTATCACACCTTCTACAACCCAAGAGCCAACACCAAAACAGGGTCTTTAAAATAGAGCTAGTTATTTACATGTCCATCAGCATTTTAGAAAAAGTATATGGACATGCCTGCTCCTTTTAAAGCATACCTCTGATATTCCATATCATTCCGCAATAAAGAAAAAAAAAGATTTACAAAGAGAAAACTCTAAGCACTGCCCAAATTCTAAATTAACCCTGAAGATGAAGGAAAGAATAAAAATCAGTCACAAATGTCATTAAAAGCCTTAAATGGATACAGGACTAAATTTGTGCTCCGCATTTTGTATTGAATGGGAACCTTACTATACCTCTAAGCGCACCCTAGACATAGGTTTAACAGATACTTCAGAAGATATTGAACTTACATCCACACTGCAGAGCAGATCATTGAAACCCCAGACATGATTTGAAGAGCAGCAAAGAGCTTTTACGACCCCTAACCACTCTGAGCTAAGCACCGTGCAGCATGCCGTCAGCTCTGCGCAAAGGTTTGCTATGTCATTAATCCTAGGAAAGAAGAGAAAAACTAATACAGAAGCAAGATATTTTGTAAACAATAAATATTTAGGTCAAAGCAGATCAGTGCTTGGCAGAAGAACTGCTGTTTCCTCACTTATGGTGGGGGTTTATGTCCAAATGTGATTATGCTACTGTACATATAAGCTAGCGTTATTCAGTTGTGGACAACTGAAGCATCTGGAAAAAAAACAATATGTGACTTGTACCCCATAACTTGCATCCATCCAGCCTACAGTAGCGCAGGACCTTCACTTTGTGTAAACCCTGCTCTATACACCCTGTGTCCCTACCAGCTTCCCTACCTGTGCGGAGCTGCCCAGGAAGAGGGATGCAGCACCCAAACCCCTGCTGCCTGCAGCCCAAGACAGATGACCTGCCCCTCTCTACAGCGGCACACTCTGGCCTCTCCTCAGTGCTGCCACACAAGCCGCAGCTCCATCCTCTTCCATGCAAAAATGTCACAGGAAAGTGGTGTGTGTGGTGCACACCTCCCCAGCCCCTGCAGGAGCACTCCCCACCAGTACTACTGTTCAGGAGGGACGAGAGAGTCACAAAATTAATTGGCATTAATGAATTTTACTTCATAGATCACATACTGTGTAATGTGTGATTTGGTGTATGACTCAGAGTTATGTAACATTTTAAAAAACAGCAGAGTTGACTCATCCCAGTGCAAGTTATTTTTTCTCTGTTCCACAGTGAAACCCGTTTGGCCACATTTAGATGTTCCCCTTTGCTGCTCTTACAAAACTGCTTCCTCTCAGCTGCTCTGCTCTGCCAAGAATGCCCCACATTTCAAAGAATCACAGAATGGTTTGGGTTGGAAGGGACCTTAAAGACCATCTAGTTCCAACCCCCTGCCATGGGCAGGGACACCTTCCACCAGACC
>JAVJGG010000085.1:43096872-43139074 GCA_035590195.1 Aviceda cuculoides
TAAATTTACCCTCTTTCAGTTTTAAACTGTTGCTCCTTGTCCTGTCACTACAGGCCCTTGTAAAAAGTCTCTCTCCATCTTTCTTATAGGGCTCCTTTATATATTGAAAGGCCGCAATAAGGTCTCCCCAGAGCCTTCTCTCCTCCAGGCTGAACAACCCCAACTCTGTCAGCATTTCTTCACAGGGGAGGTGTTCCAGCCCTCTGACCATTTTTGTGGCCTCCTCTGGACCTTCTCTGGATGTTTCAGAGGCAGCTTCACACTAGGGACAGGGAGAAGGATACAGGAATGGTACACATTTTGGGCAGGAGTCAATCAGAAAAGAAAAGGAAAAAAAAATCCACAATTTCCTTGAGTTTTGTGATCTGGCAGTAACCTTAAAAAAGACTGTCAGCTACTGCTGCACTTAGGCTAAACTATCAAGACCAAGAATTTCTTAATAAAAATTGGAACAGAATCAGAACAGAACAGCAAGTTCTGATGGGTTTAATTGTGTAAGAGCAATAGAGGTACTGGGGGCAGGCATAAAGGCTAGATCCAAATGCACGTTTCACCCTGCATCACAGACTGCGGAATGGAAAACCAGGGTAAAACAGTTTCAACGCTGCAGTGCTACATTTGCACAAGAAGGCTGAGTTTATGTGTTTACATACTGGACAGAGGAAGCAACTGAGAGAAGAACGTCTCCATTATGAAACAAAACATACTGTCAGTGTAAAACCCTGACACTGATGTTAAGCTGTTTTACTGCAAGGGTTCTTCACTATACTTCTTGTCAATACTTTGACATTATCTAAAAAGATCTAACATAGACTTAAGACCCAAGAAGTGTCATGTTGGATCAGACCAAAGCTCCACCTGACAGTGGCAGGAGCCAGCACCTGCTGGTGTCAGCAGACAACCACATTAAGACAGTGCTGGACAACCTGTTGAAGCGCAGATCTCATCCTGAACTCTAATCATCAGAGACCAACTTGAACTGTGCCATGAGGTCCAAGCTACCCTTAAAATACAACTCACAGCTGCTACAATTCTAGTAGCTTCTATCCAATAAAACTCTTAATACTTAAAAAAATTCTTTTTAAACCTACATATTACCTATGAAGATGAAATCCATAATAAATAAATTACACATTTAATAAATTAAACACCAATTGCATCAGAAGAAGGAAATGACATAATGCAGAACTTTCCCTCATTTACAGGCTTCTAATGAGCAAAGATTGTGCTGAGCTGTTCTGTCTGAGATGGCACAACTGCTGATACAAAAAGCTTACTGACTGTCTTACAGTGAGTACTTTCTACTTGTTACTCCCTTCTGTTAAATTATGCAGATTGATTTAATGAAATAACTCAGAGGAAACTTACTCAATAAATTTTCAGCAACCAGAAAGAGTAATGAATGAAAACAACTGCAAAAAAAGACACAAAACAAAAAGGTGAAAGGAAACCTCATATATGACACGTAAAAATCCATCCAGTTCAATTCCAGCACGGTTTGCCTTACCTTCCTGCATCCTGGTGCCCCATGCACACATTCATTAGCGCGTTGCAGACAAAGCTGTAGCGGTTGGCTGCATTATCACTCAGGATCTTGCCCAGCATTGAGTAGTTAATGCTGTGAGCAGAAGGATTCTCGATAAAATCTAGCATGAACTCTGGATCCCACAGTAAATTGGAATTTGAAGGCTGAACATTGCTGTATATCGTTTGCTTCACCTTAGAACAGGCACTACTGAGGACCAAAAAAAAAAAAAAAGAGCGAGTTGCCAAAAACCATACTTAGCAGGAATGCTGTTGAACATACCATGTGGGATTAGAAAATCCTAGTTTTGTTACCATTCTGAACACATTCTCAAACTCATTTTTTATAAGGAGCATCTACCAGAAAATAAGGCTGATACATCAATTTCATTCAAGTTTTCCTGCAAATAGTCTCAAGGTTCCAAATCGCTTCTATGACATTCCTATGACCGAAATTGTGAGCAGCTGGATAAGGACCACACATTCATTCCTCACTAGCAATAACTTCCTGGAGCATGAAATGCCTCTACAGTGAACTGTTAACAGTGCTTCATAATGCTGCTCCCCCTCTTTATGTGTTATGACACAGTGAACTGCAGTGGTGGTGAAGAAGAATTAATTAAGGAAAAATGAGAAAATTTATCTAAATCAAAAACTCTACATTTGGTAATAACATGACATAACAGACAACTTTTTGAAAGATGAAATCAGTAAACAAAGAAAAGATACTTAAAGGTCATATTTTGACATTAATAATTATGACAAAAGGTCAAGAAATGTTCCAGGCTAGGAATACCTATATTAATTGGCTTTCTTCAGGGGACAAAAAAAAGGTGTTAGTGAAGAATGCAAATTCCCACACAAAATGTTCTAAGGAGCATGTCTCAAGCATTGGGTTTTATACCACAGCTGGAAACCACATCCACGTGGACAAACTTCACTAATTATCCCAACAGGGAAGACTTCTTCATTACTGAAAAAAATCCATTAATTTAAATTAACTTAAGATACATGAAACCTTTGGAATTTTAGAACTCCACTGGCCCCAGGATGAAAAGGCAGAGGAAGCACTGTGCCTCCTGGAAGGCATCTGTAACCTGAGGAAGGAGCACTACTGCACAGCAGCAGCTGGACGCTTGGAGGGCGGCCCTGGGGACATCCTGCCACCGTGCAGCCCCTGCACAGGGCTGCTCCTCCTCGGGATGCTCCAGTGCAGAAGGAAGAGGCCGTTAGCAGGATAATGAAGCTTCAAGAAGGGAAATACCTGACGTTAACCCTTTGCTCTAACAGCCAGTGTAACAGCAAAGAAGGAAAACCAACTAGTGGAAAACAAATACCCCGTACTTCGAACATCAGGCACTATTTAAATGGGCATCCTGGGCAGACATACGTCCCCGACACTGTCATCACAGCATTTACCTACACTTACCCCATGGGTCACAAAAACAAAGGTCCAAAACCCAAACGATACAATACTGAGTATGTGAGCAAAGCAGCCTCTGAAACTGTACTTGCACAAGAAGTAATGCTGGGGGAGTGGTCAGAAGATAACAATTTAAAAAAAAGTGAAGGAATGATTTAAAAAAAGGAAGTTTAGTGAATACAACTAAATATACCAAGCATACTAAACGAAAACAAGCAGCTCACTTAGTAAAGCCCGGTCATGAGAAATACTGCAGATGATATTAGAAGCCATTTTCAAAGCACTGCAATATACAGAAGGTAAGTCTCTACATTTGAACATTTATGATCTGTACTTTATTGTCGCTTCAAATTGACTTAGAGACAAATAGTTGGACTTAGAGCGTACTAAAAAGCAGCTAAAAAAGTTGCCATGTACAGACAACTGGTTTTGGTTTTGTCTCATTTGTAGCAAGGAAACCAAGAAGAAAATTAGTGTAGTATTACCTTATACACAGCTGTTTAAAAAATGTGTACATAAATTTTATTCCCAGTTTTCAGAGAATTTCTAACTCCACTTGTCTGAAAAAAGAGGCTTCAAATCAAGTGCTGTATATCACATATTTAATACCTTAAATATCCCTATAGTACTAGATGATGTTTTGCTTTGCTATTGTAGGTTAGTATTAATAAAAATGTTATTTTTTATTGTGTTACTGAACTTTTCTAAGACACTTCTGTAGTTCTTCTATATTTCATATTTATTTTTCCTAGTGTTTCTCATATTAAATGCTACCATGTTCCCATGTCTTTGTAAACCTATTAAAATATTAAGATTATTACTGAGAACTCTTTTCCTGCTCCCTATGAAATGAAAACCACAAATGTGAAATAGGCAAACCAAACCCAGGTATATAAACTAGGAGGGGAAACAGTAAGTGAAGTGGTTTGTAACTCTCACAAGATGCATATTTGCATATGAAAGGTTTCCACTCCCCCTTTAAAAAGTAAGAGCCAAAAATACAGCATATGAGTACCTAAAATGTTTTTTTAATTTAAAAATCAAGGAACTGAACATTTGAGCATAAAACTTCCCAAACTCAAACATGTTTGTGCCTCTCCCCACATCAAAGGAAATATTTAATAGAATATTACAGCTGCGTCAGCTAAGATTTTGTTATTTCTTCCATCCAACATTGTATGTATTACAGCCAATTTGCTGATGCATTATAGGAACCAAATCAGGCACATGACAATCTGCAAAAGCAAAGGTGTCTGGGGAGGGGTCCAATGCTGTGTGCCACAACTGCCTCAGCGGCTGACCTGACAGTGAGGGTCCCGCTTCCCCTGCCTGCCCGCTGTGCGTGAACGCTGCTTGCCGAAACAACAACCTGCTAAGCACTGCGAGGAGGGCTCAGCCCCTGCTCCTCCACAGCAGGTACCCACACAGCACCAGGGCTTCACAGGCTCAGGACCACATGCTGTGCTGCCATGCTGGCACAGGCAAAAGAATTGGATCAGTAAAGGTAAAGTGGCAAAGGCAGCGGTGTATCTTCACAGAAAGCAGACTGAACTGAAAACCACAGCAGTCTGCAGCAGTCTACAGGCTAGGCAGTAGTGAGAAAAATCCCGTTACCACCCACCTGAAGAGGTCTCCAAACTTGCTTCTCAGGTGACTACAGGACACGTACAGATCATAGAGGTAAGCTAAAATACACCTTTCTGGAGAGGAACACTCTGAGGGATTAACGACGTGCTTTACCACCCCGCACAACCTGCAAAAATAAAACCATTCCGAGTTCCTTCCAACACACCTTAGAAATGCATCTCATACTGTTACATTATCATACAAACCCCACCATTAGCTGGGCAACTTGATGACAGACCTTGCATCCACAGGCTGACGGGGCTCATGTGAGGTTTGGTGTCACCTGTGTGCTTGCCTGGGCCCCAGGGAGGACAGGACACAGAGGCACTTGAGCCCAGGGCAGAATGGGGCAAATGGGTAGGAAATCGAGAGACACAGCTCCCCCTTTTCCCGGGTTACAAAGCATCCGGGTCCCACCAGCTGCCAGCAGTGGGGAGCAGGCTGCCGAGGTGAGCCATCTGCTCCACTCACCTGAGCTCACTTCCAGCCTTCCAATAGCAGTGTGATAGCTGGTCTGACTACCTGAACCTAAACGCATTTTTTGCTTAAGAGCAAACACCCAAAACACTTTTTGGAAAACTATAGCTACCACAAACCCTTCAAAGACTTGTGCGGTTTGCTCCGAGTTGAGGATGAGGCAGGCGTGGTAACGCCGCAGAACAGCAACGATGCAGACACACAGCCCCGTTGTGTAGCTTCCTGCCAGGCTGGACGACTTCAGCAGCAGCTCTGCCTCCACAACACTCAGCTCATTCAACAGCTAAAAAAGCACACACAAAAATACTGAAAATAACTTCCAAGTTAAACATGTAAATTGTGGGGAAAAAAAAAACCTCAATAAGGAAAAACTATATGGCAAACAAAAATGAAATTCCTTAGTCGCTACAGAACAAGGGAAATAGGGAGCAAAATAAACTTAAAAGTATAAAAACATCCCTCAGAACTGCTTTTCAGAAATACATGGCATTTCTGGCACCCAGATGCTTTACTGTGTAATATGACAGTTCAGCCTGAAACAGTAAAGCCCTTCCTAAAATACTTTGTGCAAAAATAATCCAGAATTTTATTAATTTTGAAAGATTTAAAAATAAAATACATCTATTGATTCTCCAAAGTTGTCAAAGTAGGACAGAAGAGGAAGTTATCTGGCACTCTGTTTCAGAGGTCAGGAAACTGAAACAGATAAAAGCGCATGGCAGCAAATCAGGAGAATTTGCAGTCCAGCTCTTGGGGGTTTTTTCAGATTTTACAGAAAACGTATCACAGCTTTATCCTGACACAACACCCCTCACCCCCCGCCACCCCCTCCCCTGCCACCAATGAACTCTGTTTACCTGTATTGCAAAGTCTATAAGTCCATTGATATTCAGTGCTGGTTCCATGAGATCAAAGATGAGCTGTATATGGTGAGCCAAGGGAAGATGATACGATGTTCCTGAGGCAAAACTAGTTATCTGTTCGAGAACATTACTGGAGATCTGTGAAAATAAATGTTGAAAAGTCATACGGTGAGTGAGGGTTTCTCAGATGCACCAGTGCTCCAAAAATCCTATCTTGTAAGTGGTAATAGCAAGTGACAGCATTTTGCAGATAAAAGCACCAACAAATTATGCTTGAGTATATCTATTACGCTACTAGCCTGCAAGTCATATTTTCAAAACTGACAACACAGAAAATGCTGTTCTGCTGCTTTACAGCTGAGAGTCACACTGTTCTTAACATCTACAATACTGATTTTTATTCTGCTGGGTATTTTGCTTTAAAGAGGCAAAATCATTTTTCTTTTCAACTTACTGCATTGTAATTTTTTTATTGATGGTTTTCAGATAATTAATAACATGTTATCCTGCAAACAAAACATGTAATAAATTCATTTAAAAGACTAGATTCAAAGATGTCTTATAAATTAAGTATCAAACATGTACCTCTTTTACTTTGTTTCTTATATTAGCCTCTGGTTATTCAAATGTACTTAAAAATAGTACTGACACCTGACAAAGTGGTGAAATCCTGTGCTGATGTATTTGCACACTTACAAGTCCTAATATAAACCAGGAAAACTAGGCTTGTCATTTAAAAAAAATTATTTATGTTCTCCAGTCAGCCACTGATACAGCTTTTTAACAGTAAAGGTTAACTATAAATATCCAGAAAAGAACAAACTGTATTATCCACCAGATTTTCAAAGAGACATACTCAGTTTGATGCACAAAAACACAGAAGAGTTCACTGTCCTTCATAAACACAGATGAAGTAACATCTTATACATATGCAAGAGATTGTTTAATAAGTATCTAATTTACCAATGAGCTCTAAACAATGCTGTTAGTGGAAATTAATGTAAAATTTATTTCAAATTTTTCATTAAAAAATCAGGACATCTATAATAATCCAGAAAGCTTCTTGCAAAACAAACAACCAAAATCCCCCAAACACACCAAACCAAACACCCAAATATCTACAGAAGCAGATATTTTATAATACCAAGGCAGCATTTTTTCTCTTGCCTTTGAAGAAGCAGTGCACTGAAAATCCTTGGTATATACAAAACACTTGTACAAACCTAGATTTGCTTCCTATTTAATATCTCTACAGCAGAACGTAAAAGGCTATGATTTTACACAAGGGAAATACCTGAGATGTCACCTGATGTTGATCAAAATAGGACAGTTGCTGTAGTTTTGTGAACACGGTCTCTAGGGTTGGAAATGCTTCTTGTTTGGTCTTCCTGGCTTTTTGCCCTTCATCCCCAACTTAACAGATAAAAAATTATTTTGGTCATTTTATATTTAATGAAGCCCTAGTAGTTTTGCATTATTATGGATTTAAAAGACAATAAAAATTTTAATAAGCTTTACTCATGACTACATAAAGCCCTACTTGCCTCAGTTTTCCATTATACTTGGGACAAATATATGCCACAGCACATAACAATATCAAAGCTACGTCAAGGTTATTCCATGCAAAAAGGTGACACCCAAGAAACACTGAAAAACAGTCATACAGTTTTACTAGGAGGGTAAGGAATATGTATTGCTCACTGGCCAATATCTCATATTCCAAGCTTTAGCTGAATGCAAGTGTTTACAGCCAAGTTGTTGTAATGGAAAACAGGGATTTCTAACCACAGTGGCCCTTTGCCATCCTGGTGCAGCTGTAAGGCAGGCCAAGAGATTGCACTGTGTGCTGACTCTGGTCAGTACTTCACCCAGTGACTGTGAAGGGGATGAAAGCCAAATTACACGATCAACACGCATGGCTCCAGACAACTTGCTGAGCACCTAACAGCTCCCGTCATCTTCACTACAGGCTACCATACAGCAGCATTAAAGCATTTACCACTCATTTCAGTAGTACTCTTCTTATTCAGAATTTTGAGGATGTCTTTGGTAATCTTCTTCAGCTGATGCCTTGCTTCATCACGCTCCTTACCAACACCATAAAGGAGAATCATACGCTGGTTACACTCATGACTGGAAGATTCATCCTGAAAAGATCAGATATGAGTGAAGTCTCTTTTCTTTTTTCTGTCATCACCTGCAGAAACCCGACCTGAGTAGCCCAGACTGCAATAAACAATAACTAACTCTTCGTCACAAAAAGCATCTCTCGTGGTTATCAATGTGGAGGAAACAGTGCCAAATGAAATCACAAAAGAGTAGGGTAAAAATACAGAGGGGAAAAATGTCATCTGATATTATGAATTCTGCATGTATCTATAAGGACAGTCAGGGGACGCATACAGATGACCTCCTAACTGTCCCTCAGATTGATATTCAGTAGCAGATTAGTAAGTAGAAGACAAATGTCTAGAAACTGTGCAACTCTTCTCTTATTATGTACAAGTCCATTGAAAAAGATGCAGCCCAACTCCTAAAATTCTCTTTTGCACATCCCAAAGAAACTGAAATATGTATAGTTTATTTAAATTGTAACTGGTTATATTTAGTCTTTTAATAAAATGTCTTGTGTAATGTTGATGCACTGTATATAAGTTAAAAACTTGGAGCACTGCTCTGCAAGTCATATAAAGTATAAATATTTTGTTCAGTAATATACTTAACCTTCTCCAAACTAAACAATCACCACTACCTTCAACTACTTAAGAAGTTTTTAAAAAATAAGGCTGTGTACAAAAATACTACTGAAGAATCACAAGGCAAAAAGGTAGACGGGATGCAACTCTGTGCTCAGACAAGTTGCACGGTCTTACAAAATACGTGCTCTCTTTCAAAAATAGTGACTCTGTTAGTAGGTCAAAAGCAGGAAGTAAACCTCTAATTATTTAAAAAATTCTATTTGTCTCTCTCATCTAGAGGAAACAAAAGCAGAAGCACTGAGAACGTCACCTGGAATTTGCAGCTGTCTCTGGCTAAAAAAGCAGTTCAAAGCCAGAGGAAGGTCTAAGTCTCAGAACTGCGATGCTCTGCTGTTCCTCCAGCCTCTCCTTGCTCTGTGGGATTTACACATGAACACTCCTGCCTGCTCACATGGTGAAGAACTAGAGGAACCGCGAACGACCCTCTGTCAGCAACACTAGCTTCCCATCACAGGAAATACCCAAGGTTTCATTGCTTCTCAACAGTGCACTACGGTAATCTCTTTGATTTTGGGGTGGGAGGGAAGGTGTCTGATTTTGCATGCTTAGGGAATTCTTATTTCATTAGGATTAGACTTGGCAGCTGAATCTGTTACATGCTTCAAAGCATAAGCCAATTTATTTCTATCTCACGAATAAGATAGAAATAAACCTTTGCAGCTCTGAAAGGAAGATGTATGGGATGTTTGGGCATTGGCTGACAAAGCATCAACTCCCGAGCGCCTTGTTTTACAAAGGCAGAGATCATACAGAAATATAGCAATTTTTACAATTGCATCACTACACACCTGAAAGTTACTCCTTTTGAAATGCAACCCTGACTGATTCAACATCCCTGCCTGGCTTTCCCAGGCAACCAGTTCTGATCAGACCTGATCTGATCAAAGTTTTCGGACTAAGAGCAACAGTTTTCAGCTCAGCCCCTGTTACCAGTTACACAGATGTCAGTCACCGGGAGTTTGTGGATGACTGGCTGGCCAATGTGCTCTTGGTTTCGTGGTACGAGCGGGCTGGGAGGGGTGCAGTGCTACGCAGGGGTCTCAGCAGTGACTTCACGCAGGCGCTCACTGCAGGGCACGGGATGCTGCAGCTCCTGCATGTTGGCTCAAGTCAGTGACGTTTTAAATTTATTTGCAACATGGCACCGGTAAAGCAAGTGATTTAGGAAAACAACAGGATAAACTGTCAAACAAGAAGCAAAGGTATACATGAATACCTACATAAATAAAGCTACAAATAACTTCAGACTTTGCCTGTAAATGTGTAACCACTGAAGTAATGGACACCGTTGGCTGTCCAAGTGCTAATATGTAGGGTTGAAGAGCAGGTTCTCCTCTCTCACTTTCTTCCCCTCAGAAGTAACAAACAGTGATGTTGTGGGGTGCCACATCCACCCTTGGAGTACCTGGGTAAAATGGCAGCAGCCTGTGAGCAGCTATTCCCGGGGCCTGAGCAGGGGCAGGGAGGGGAAGGCAGAGTTCAGCTTCAAGGACAACCAAAGGTGAGGCTGAAGTAACGCCACTGGGAGAGCCGGCCAGCCAGTCAAGCAGAAATACGCCAAAAAGGGGCATTTGACTCCTTTTACTTCAGCCTGGCACTGTTAAATCTGCAGTCAAAACAAGTTTAAACGCTATTGCTCTCCACGCTGAGGAGGATGCAGAAAGGGACACTTCTCCCTCCTCCCCAGGAGGAGAGGGGCACCTTGGGCAGACATGTCTCAGAGAAACGGAATCGCAGCCTAGCCAGCCCACGTGTGGCACAGCGGCCTCCCCGCCCCAGGCTGACCCACGCGCTGCGGCCCGCGCCAGCTCCCCTCTGCTGCCAGGCCATCGCCTGAGGCGGTGCAGCCGGGTCGGGCCCAGCCAGGCCGGGGTCCGCGGCCCAACTTGGGCCGCACCGGCTGTAACTTCATCGTCAGGGCCGGGGGGGCCGGGAGATCCACATCAGGGGCCGCAGCCCCGCGCTGCTCCCAGCGAGAGCTGCGCCGTCACCTACGCGCTCACGCCAGGGAATGGCCGCCCTGTACCAGCCCCATGCCCACCCCTGCAGTGTGGGTCACAGGGAAGCTGTGTGGGAAGCTCAGCAGGTTAGGATGGAACGTCACCTCAGTGTTTCAGTCGCAGAAGATCAAATCAAGCCACCTTACAAACGTGGCTACACCTAGTGCTCTTCCGCTGTAGAAACCTGACATCCTTAGTAACATAAAACACAACAGCAGTCAAAATCTCCAAAGATATGTTCCCAACAAAAATTAAAAGTAGACTAAAAAGGTTGAAATCTTACAACAGATATAACTCACGACTTCATTTTTTTTCTTCTTTGTTTTTGCAGGGAGGGGGAAAAAGACGAAGTGCAAATGAAAGCCACAACCAACTTCAGCTACTCCAGAAACGACACCAACTGCACCAGCGATAACAAACTCAGTCAAGCCATTTTTCCTTTGCTTTATACAATTCTGTTCCTGGTGGGTATCACCATGAATGGCCTGGCAATGTGGGTCTTTTTTAAAATATCCAGTAAATCCAATTTCATCATCTTCCTCAAGAACATTGTCATTTCTGACTTCCTCATGATCTTGACTTTTCCATTTAAAATCCTCAGTGATGCAAAGTTGGTATCATGGGTACTGAGAGGATTTGTGTGCCAAGTCACCCAGGTTGTATTTTACTTCACCATGTACATTAGCATTTTTTTTCTTGGTCTAATAACTATCGATCGCTATCAGAAAGCCACTTCGCCTTTCAGAACATCAACACCAAGGAAACTTTTAGGTGCCAAGATCCTGTCCACAGCAATTTGGATATCAATGTTTGCTCTTTCATTACCCAACATGATTCTAACGAATAAGAAGAAAACGCCTAAGAACGTAAAAAAGTGCGCTCTCTTGAAATCTGAGTTTGGCTTAGTCTGGCATGAAATTGTAAATTACATTTGTCAACTTATCTTCTGGGTTAATTTAGCAGTCATAGTTGTATGCTACATACTCATAAGTAAAGAATTGTACAAATCCTATAAAAGGACAAGATGCAGAGGAAAGGCATCCAAAAAGACTGTAAATCTGAAGGTTTTCATCATTATCGCAGTGTTTTTTATTTGTTTTGTGCCTTTCCACTTTACTAGAATCCCCTACACATTAAGCCAAACAAGAGATGTTTTTGAATGCTCTGCTCAGAACACCTTGTTTTACTTGAAAGAGAGCACGCTGTGGCTAACATCGCTAAATGCTTGCCTAGATCCATTCATATACTTTTTCCTTTGCAAATCATTTAGAAAGTCCTTGCTAGACATGCTGTGCAAGCACACAGCATTGTCAGAACTCAGAGCACAGATGAAGGAGCAGAACGAAGGAGATGACACAGATGAGACACCGCTCTAGAGCTAAGAACTACACATAGTCCTTCATGGCCACATACATTTATTGGTGGGCAGAAACAGCACAAATCCTGCAGAAGAATATCTAGAATTTCACCAACTTCTTTAGAAATTGTCCTACAGATGAAGCACAAGCACCTGGGAACCAACATCACTGGTTGCAAAAATGGTGAAACTAGAAAGCCTGAATAAAACAAAAGCACCACCTGATCACAACCTCCATGCTTGTCAGAATTGCTAGGAAGAAGTTTGAACTTACAGTTGGAGCTGTAAGGAAAAAATTAAAACAGAGTCATGAAAGGCTATAGATGAGATTATGAACTGCAAAGATTTTGCAGAAATAGCTTAACTTGGGCCAGAGTAAAGTTCATGATGACACAAGATCTGGGAAATGCAAATAAAATCCACAGTAAATGTGATTTTTAAATACAAGGAGTTGTCACTTTGTACACAACTGGCAGACAAACAGAAATATAGGACATACATAGATAAGCTATATATCTGTGCAGATTTTTGGTAACAGAGTAACATTTTGCTTATCTCATTATATGCTTGCAATCCTTAATGCATTGACCAATAAATTAACAGTTGTATGTCAGAGGAAATTATTTCATAATGAGGCTTATCTTGATGCGAGTTAAATCTTCAAATACTTCACCTTACTATATGAATGAACAAAAATGTACACTTTTATAGAGAAAAATATATTATATTAGAAAATATACAAAGAATAAATTTACAGAATACTTAGATCTTAGGGAAAGAAAGACTCATAGTAAAATCTGTACTGATTATTAAGGGCAGCTTTTTTGCACTATACAAAAAATTTAACCACTTCCCCTTTTTCATTTGGAAAAGTTGAAAAAAACCAGGGAAGGATTTCCAGGTTCATAACATGTTCAGGTATCATAGCAACCACACATGAAAAAGATCCTAGGCTATTGTAATAAATTATGGTTCATAACTGCAAAACAGCTCCAATTCAGAAATATGTTTCACCATCATGCAAGAGCTCAGTCCTGCTAAAAGCCATTGCCTGTCTACCCTTCTCCAGCACTTATCTGTGCCTGGCAGGGCACTGGGCATTTTTACGACTCTTATCCAATGTCCTCAAAACTTAAAAGACTTACTTTAGCACTCAGCCTTGGAGTTATGCATCTCTTATAACCTGCCTGAATGAATTAAATATTTTACAAAATGTTTCATGCACTGCTTATGCTGGTATATGGACCAACAGTGATTACAATCAGTAACTGGGTTACAGCGCAGAAAACAGGGTACCATTATTTTCCCGGAACCAGCGCTGCTGATCACTCCCGAGCACACTCCCCACAGCTGACCCCGCGGGGCCCAGGACTGATCAGCTCAAACTGATGCCCAGAAGGGAAGTGCCAGGTGCCCCACTTCCACCCAACACTCATTCCCCACACTTTTTGTACCTACACATGGAGAGAGAGAGGCAGTTATCTGGCAACTGCTTTTCCTGGTCAGATGAGCTGCTCACAGAACCGATACTACAGCTATCTGTGTACCATACGGCAGTCACTGATGGGATACGCGGAGGCACGTCGTACCTGCCTCTTACGGTTGGGAACAGTGTCAAGAGGTCAGTTTGGAGGAAAACGTGGAAGATGCTGCCTCGGACATCAGTCCCGGGGTATTGCAATGGACCGTCTCAGCTTCATATAGTCCTTGATGAACAAACAGAAGTCAGGTCAGGCAGCTAGAGACATGTCACACTGATGACAATGGTGAGGGTGACCTTCGTCCCAGTCATCCTCAAGGCTCTTTGCTCTCTGCCAGCCATTTAACACCGACATCAGCATGCACACCTACATTAACCAAAATGTAGATACTAATGCACAAACTTACTGTCAATACAGCTGCAGCCTGAAAACCTCAAAAAGCAATCCATGCCTGCCCACAAAACGATGGCTTGAACACAAGTCATTTCCCAAGTGGCAGCGAGCAAGGAGCCAGAACCCTAAGTCACATCAGTTGACAGGAAAATACAAGACAAACCACATGACTCAAACTTATACAAGAAGTTCTGTTTGCAGAGAAATGCACTAGATTCCAACATTATACATAATAAACACATAATAAATACAAAGTATACCATGCAGCAGCAGCAGCTTCTGCCAGAACCAGAAAGTTGCTGTAAGGAGCACGCTGTATCACCTGGCTACACTGATGCCAAAATAAACCAGAAATCCCATCCTGGAGATCAAAAGTCAAGCTCAGGTTTATGTGTCAATATTAACAGGCTACAGAGGGAGGGTACAGTTTCTGAATATGTCAGTGCACATGATTTTGTGGCCACATAACCTATTGTAAGGGTGGCTCTCAGCAGATTTTCTGCTCATGCATTTGACAACGACTAGTGCTGTGCAGAACAGGGGAATTCACACACACAAACAAGAACTCAGAGCTATGTTTGAGGATTATCCTGGAAAACTGTCAGGAAACACTCTGTGTTTGCTCATCCCACATCTCTAAAGGAGCCAAATTGTAATGGCACAGTGTAGGTGCCATCAGGTCTGCCCCAGACAAACAAAAAGCCAGAAAATGTGCCTGTCTTGATGGACATAATTTTTTTCTTTACTACTATAGGAGAAGGTAGCATACTTTCTGACAGAGAGCAAAAGGGAGAGAGAAAAGCAAGAGCAAACATGATTAACTCAGGCAATATGTGCAAATGAGGAAGGAAACAACACAACACACCAACAGAAAAAGTCTCATCTTTCTACACATTTCCGTATTCTTAGTACTTTGCTCACGGCTTCTGTCAGCAGAGGAACAGCGGATGAACCGGAGATAGCCAAAGACCCCTCTCTGAAACAGTTGCTGCCAGGTTTGCTCAGGTACTTCCACAACGGGAGCACTCACGTGGTGTGATGGGGCACTCAGTCATCTGGCTTTCAGGTGTAAGAGGCTGATAACTAGCAGTGTGCATCTTACCTTGATAATGTTATTTAAATCTATGCTGAGAAAGGAAAAATGGTGTGTGCTTGGTAAGAAATACCAAAGTCGCTTCCCCAGAAGCACCTTGCTTTTGGGCCAGAACTGTAAAATTTCTATTCAATGTTAAAATACATTTCCATGTAAAGACAAATGGTGCTCTATGCAATCTGCTGTTATACCTTGCTATTATATTATCTTACGCCTCCATAACAAATATATACCAGTTTAACTTTTCATTAGACATTAGTTTGTAAACAACTTAAACTTCAGCAAAGATTTATATTTTCTATGAACTAGAAGAGAAATCAGTCAGTCTGTTTAATGCACCTTCTGGTTTTGGGTTTATTTGTGTAAACCTGCCAGTTGCTGTAAGGAACAAGTAATTTTAAATACAGAATGTTGTATGTTTTCTCTCTTCTTTTCACCCAAGTCTATTTCAAACAATGGGAGATTTTGCAAACAAGAGTATTGTCAGTAACTCCAGTGGAGCACCCTCCTCTGCACCGTGCCACCGAGACACCACAGTCACCCAGCTGGTCTTCCCAGTACTGTATACACTGGTCTTCCTTCTGGGACTTGTACTGAACAGCCTGGCTTTTTGGGCTTTCTTCCATATTCCAAGCACATCAACTTTCATTGTCTACCTGAAAAACATCTTAGTTTCTGACTTCATAATGACCCTGATGCTTCCTCTGAAAATTCTGACAGACTCTGGCCTGGGACCATGGCAACTCAAAGCCTTTGTCTGTCGCTTCTCAGCCGTGGTATTTTATGACACCATGTATATTAGCATAGTGCTACTTGGTCTCATTGCTTTTGACAGATTTCTCAAGATTGTAAGACCTTTTGGGAAGTTCTGGGTACAAAACCTGACTGCAGCAAAGATCCTTGCGGGTCTAGTCTGGCTCTTCTTCTTTGTTCTCTCTCTGCCTAACATGATCTTCTCAAACAAGAAAGCAACACCCCAATCTGTGAAGAAGTGTGCCTCGCTGAAGAATTACTTTGGACTCAAATGGCACGAAGCTGTCAATTATACCTGTCAGCTCATTTTCTGGACTGTTCTCATCCTCATGTTTCTATTTTATATAATTATTGCCAAAAAGGTGTATGAGTCTTATATAAAAACACAGAAGAAAGACAAAAAAAGCAAACAAAGGATCAAGGGGAAAGTATTCATCATTTTCACCGTGTTTTTCTTATGCTTTGCCCCCTTTCATTTTAGCAGGGTTCCCTATACTCTGAGCCAAACGACCACCCGAATGGACTGCCGTATGCAGAACCAGCTCTTTGTTGCGAAAGAAAGCACTCTGTGGCTGGCTGCCACAAACGTCTGCATGGACCCCCTGATATACATGTTCTTGTGCAAACCATTTGTAGAAAAGGTGTTATGCAGGAGAGTAAAGACATTTCAGAAAACAGTTCATACAAACCCAAAAACCGAACTGGACACACGGATGTCTGCTACTGAATCTTGATTCTGGAGCTTCACACTCCACAGTCTCTGCATATTCATAGAGAAGTTAAAAAGAATTTGTTTTACCTCTGCTGTAGAAAATGAAAGTGTGGTTGTACTGCAATATTAATAATAAAACCAGCACAACGCATTTCCTTATTTATGCTCACTGCTTAGCCTTAATAGGCAAAAAGCTGTCACTCAAACTGCCAGCCCTGATCTAACACCTACCTTCCCCCTGAGCTGTGCTCTCTCATTGATACCACCATCACTAACCAAAGCTGTGGAAGCCCAGCCATGCCTTGGCTGTGCCTGTCCAAGCCAAAGTACTGCTCACAACACAGAGATCTATATTACCGCAGTCACTCATGCGACTTCACAGCCATAACCACATCGGTCTGAATAGAAAAACAGCATCAATGATGCATAAAACTAACAATGATCAGTTTATAGTCTTGTCTTGCTCTGCTGGCTCTGCAAAGTGAACAAGAACAGAGGTTTTCCTAATTTGGTCACTAAATCATGTCCACCTCACAGAATACAGACAACCAATAACCTATGAATTAAAGTACCTTCATATAGCTTAAGACAATCTAGAAAATAATTCTATCTGCTTTAAACAAAAAAAACTTACTTGTTAACACTTAAGCAGCTTACTGACTATGGCTGCTTCTAAGGACAATTTAGCTTTATTTGGGATTAAAACACAGAGCTGTTGACTTTGTATGTCAGTAATTCTTACACTGGGTGTCAGCTTGGCTGGCACATTGCAGGGCACGGAAGAGGATGAACCGTACTTGACAGAGGGAAGAAGGACACGGTCCCTCCCTGTCCCTACCCACCTCTCTCACACATGTAATTACTTTCCTACCACCTACACCGTTTCACCATCCTTCCTCTCCACTCCCAGCAGGGACTTTGGTGGAGGACGCAGTCAGCAACACTCCAGAGTCCCAACACTCCTTGTCCGGACCAGCAGACGACCCAGGACTACTTCCTCTGCAAAGGGCACCCCAGAGCCGCACAGCATTCACCCCTACCCGACCATTCGCCAGAGGGGAGCACCCAGAAATGTCCCCCTTGGGAATGTGCTTGGTGGCACATTCACTCTTCCCAGGCTCAATGACAGGCAAAGAGAAGGCAGCAAGCAACACTGCCTAACTCTCCCTGTCCAGAAAATCCCTCTCCACCTGGCTCACCACGCACAGAGCTCTCCCTTAGCTATCCCACAGGGGAAGTCCAAATGAACTATCCCTAAAGAGAAACTGCTTTCTAATCCAAAATCCTGGAAATTATGTCACTATTTTAAGACACGAATGAGATACCAACCATTTATTGACTCCAACTCTAAAAATTATGTTAAAACCTGTTAAGCTTACCTTAGCCTTCAGCAATGCTTCCTTGCTTCTCAAACAACACGTTCCTACTGCTCCTTGTCCCCTGATATACCTGCCACCCCAGAGGACTACCTCTGCATCACACGCTGCTCAGGTGACACGGCATTGCAGAAGGGACCTCAGGGGAAGCACAACTTGCTCTCTTCCATCAGCCCTAGCCCCTGCGGTAACTCCCATCACCCCTCCTGCCCCCCACCCCGTACCTGGACACTCATCTCCTGCTGCTCTGTGACACTGCGGAGATGAGGCGTGAGAGTCCCCAGCACCTTGCTGAGAAAACGGGCACATCCCTTAGTAACAAACCTCACTTCTTCTCAAGCCCTCCTGCTAGCTTTATGCCTTCTCGCGCATGCCAGATGCTTTGATCACCGCTTGATTGCTATTTTTAGAAATTAAATATTTACAGTAGCCTAATACAGTCATGCAGGTTTCTCCCCACAGCCTGATTTTTTTCAAAGCTGTTTTTAGATTACTGTGCATTAATTACATCTGCCTTTGGGATTCCCCAGCCTTTGCCACACAGGCAGATGTATGTCTTATTTAGCAATTTCTACTCACTATAACTTCTCTACTAGGCATGTTACATACTTTCCATAACGGTAACACCCTTTTACAACTGGAAACTGAACTAATCCCCAATTAGCTACCAGTTGGTTCCAAACTTCCCTATAAATCAACATTATCTCAAACCGTGCCTTCGTCTCAGGATTAAATGCTATTCTGGAATTAATTCCTCTCTCCCCACACACATATACTGTTTAACAGGATTAATTTAGCTACTTTAGTAAGAGTAAATATATTAAATTCTTAGCTGCTAAAATAGTCACCACTTTAGCAACTGCTTAAAGAAATGTACGAGGAGTCTGAAAATGTTTCTCTAAGCCTGATGACATAGCACAGCAATTAATGTAGTGACTACAGCTAACATCAGGAAAAGACAGTTTGTAAATCAGCTGTAATCTTCCACCAGGCAGGTGCCCATGGAAATGTGTGTTCCTGAACTTTGGGTATATTAGGGAAGAAATCAGCATGAAACTTTGCAGCTCAGTCCTCCCTCTTCCAAATGAATCACACCAGCATTACTAATATGGAGGTCCCCAGGACTCTCAGCACAGACTTACACTCAGCTCTGGATTTAAAAGTGAACTCTGGCCCGTTTTTGTGGTTATCACAGAGAAAGACAGTAACACAAAATGAGCAATATGACAGTGATAAACTACGAAAATGCTGAAGAACAGAAAATTTATTCAACTGTGGAAGTCTGGGGTTTTTTTATTTTCTCATTTCTACTGCTAGTACTAGAAGGCTCATTTAACACTGTGCGTACACACAGTTAAGTACTAAGAGCCTGCACGTAAGGGTGGGTGTAGCCACAAAACGGGCTGAGTTGCTCTTTAAATAAGGGGTGTGCCAAAGGTTTCAGAGGAGTCTTAATCATTTGTTTTTCAGCTGCTGCTTCTTAGGTAGGTAAAAGGGAGCCAGAGTTGCCAAACTCCGTAGCAGAGAAATGCAAGGTGACTGCACGGATGGGACATCTTGTTGATCCACTTTAAAAAGTCCCCTAAATTCTAACATTTGGGATTTTGTACTTTTTTTTGCAAGTTTTTAGATCCCTGCCTCCAGGTGGAAGTAAGAATCATAACAGTTAAAATGCCTCAGAGTTTAAGTCTCTGCTTTTTAAGGCTCAGAAAAATAACCAAAGAAATACTTTGTATTTTACACCTAGCCAAAATGGAGACAGGTTTTGAGAACAGACTTCCATCAGAGATGAAGAAGCCATCAGCCTAGACCACAGGTAGAGAGTACCAGCAGCATGCCACAGAAAGCTGCTCTTCTGGGCTCTCCAGATTTCTTTAGTGCAGTCAAGGAATTTATGTAATTCAGTAAAGTTTATCAGCATATTAAATACAACAGTTACCATTTTTCCAAATCTCATTTTTCTCCCAACTTAACTTGAAAAAGGTTGGTACTGACACTCAGGAGCTGCTGAGAGAAACCCTTCCTAGATTCAGCAGTTGTATAAGACAGAGTAAACGCATGTAACGTTTCCACCTTACGTGTGCTTACTCCAGTCCATCACCACCATGAGGCAGCAGCAGGGCTTTTCCTTTCTGCATTCAAATGTTCATTTGCTTGGCTTGTCTATGCTCCAGACTAGAAGCAACAGACAACCTAGAAACTGGAAAACTGGCACCAGGCCTTAAACTTGTTCAGACAAATGAACCTTATTCCAGGCTCTAATGGTTGAGGATTCACACGAAAACTACTAACACTTATTCTAAACATTTTTACAGGTTGCTGGGTTCCCAAAGAGGAACTATAGAGCACTACCAGGCAGTCAAATTTTGTAGGAAATCAATCTTATTTTGGTACACAAAGGCTTACATATATTTCTTTGTATTTTTTATCTTACTTGCGCTTCAGAAAAAGGAAATATATAATACCTTTGCCGAATACACGCACCATCTGGCCTTCCAGATTTTGTGTTGGACTGCCTCTCCTCAGAGGGACAGCAAGTTAATTCCTGAATGCCTAAAGGCAAATTCTGCACTTCATACGTGCCCCAGCTCTCTGGCACAGCGATACACATCCTTCCACCATGGCTCCTACAACTCTGAGCGCTGAGAAAACTTTCATAATATACAGCAGTACTTCAATTAATTAGAAATGCAAAACAATTTGCATCATGAACAAGAGCTGGGAAGCCATGTCGAGCAACCAAGATTTTACCCATCTGACACTACACAAACGCACAGAGCCAGCAGGTCGCATGTGAAAACTAAAGGCACCAGAATAGACCTAAGTCTATAGAAAGGATCAGCCAGCCAAGGTGTGTAACTTCAGATTACCTATCAACATAATGTGAGGAACTCAAGGATAGAGGAAAAAAAGAAATGAGCTTTTAAAAAGTCGGTTCTTAATTAAGTGACAGCCATCAAAACAGTGATTGAAGTAAACCACCTAAGGAAAGGGGAAGTGTCATACTCTTCCAAGACTTTTCCACTAACAAAAGCACTTCCATCTTCTACATCTGAAGGTATAATGCTGGAGGAATCCTCCCAGTGTTGCAAGCTCTGATCCTGCTACCACTTTCTATGTTTAAAAAAAAGAAAAATCCAGTCTCATATATTATCCAGGTGGCTAATCTGCTTTAAAAATAACCCTGTATTTCATGTTGCTAAATACGATAGTAAAGGAGTTTTAGAATGAAGCAACACAATAATTGTTGTAATAACGTCGTTCAGGCTCTTATGAAATCTGAGAATTGCTCTGTAATCACCAGAATACAAAAAGGGACATCCAACCTTTAAATAATGTGAACAATAGTAAAGTTACAGGTTAGCTTTCAGCTTTTCTTTACATCAGAGCTTCACACTTCTTTTGCGCTGTTTTTACGACAAGCTCCATAGCATTTCCTTTTCATGTGACAGCTAGTCCTGACTTGCTCCAGCCTGAGAACAGCCAGACAACACGTCTGAATTAAAAGCCTGCTAGGGGATGCTATGAGAGTGGTTTCTAACCCATTAAGTTTTACCAATATGTCAAATTACAGAGATTTTAAAGAAAAGTTAATGTGCCATTGCACCACATTCAAAAAAACAAGCAAAAAAACCCCAAACCAAACATTCTCATGTAGATTTTATGTATCAACTTATTTTTTGACCACTGTTAACACACAAACTTTGGTCTGTGTACTCCATTCACAGAATACCAACTATGAAACACTTGGGTCTCTGTAAGAAATTAAATTACATTTTTTTAAACATTTCAGTTTTCACTTCTAATTCTTTCCCTTCTTCCCCACGACATGTCCTGCAGCATTCTTTCTTAGACCCCAGCCTAAGACAACACCAGCATTAGAAGTGCCTGAAGAACAGCGCGAATCAAACCCTAACGCACTGCCATGCCATGTCGTGACTGAAGCCTGCAGGAGTGAGACCAGAGGAGCCGACATCTGCCAGCACCACCCCAGGGTCGGAACCGTGCCCCTCACCAAGGAACCAGTTCAGCACCCGGCTTGGGAGTGCGTGGTCTCGTGCAAAACAAAAGTCAAGCATGTAGCTTTCAGATTTCAGTTGTTAAAACTGCTGTTTATGATCTATCTGCAAATCTGCTCCCAGCCCTCAGCCACGGTACTCAGACTTCCAGGTTCCCAAGTCGCTGGTCCCAGGGGTCTGCTGTTCCTCCGCACAGAGACAGGAGCTTATCACCCCCCCAGCTGAGGGGCTTGCTATCAGGCAGTCTGTGCACAGAAACACTGCGAGCAAGACCAATGCAGCGTGAATGCTGTGTTCAGTGCCCAAGCTGTGAGGTCTCTGCTCCTCTAAGGGCCTCTGACACAGAGATTTTGGGCTATCCAAACATCCCAGAAAAGGACCATCTATTATGAGGTATCTCAATGGAAGAGAGAGGTTGATTTCTCCTGCAACTCCTGCAGTATTTCCCCAGACACATCAAACAGAAGGCTTCTCTTCAGGAAACTCGAAGGACTACCAATGTGGCCTCCAACAAGTGAGTGTCCACCATCACATCTGTATGAGTGTTCAGATGTAGCTCTTGAGAGCCAGGTTTCTGAAGGATGGAAATTTTGAATAGTCTAATCCCAGTCAATTTTTAAGAAGCCAGCACGAGAACCCACCTTCACACAACTCTCTCTCATGAACAGACATCCAGAGACAGGACGCAGCTTGGCAGCATCGGGACTGTGAGCCCTGTTCACATCACTCATAACCAGGGCCCATGTCCCTGCTGGCAGCAAGTCACTTACTAGCAAGACTGATCTCCAAGTGGCTCCTCAAAAGGATGCAGTATCGGAGAGGTGAACCGAACGGCATCAAATGGGAAGTGGGCCTGAGATGTGGTGAAGATATCTGTGTGTACAGAACAGCAGTCACAGACCATGACACTACTCAGCTATACCTAGTACAGGAGTCCTTTGCACAGTCAGGCCCCACAAGATACAGACAGAAAATCACTGCTGGTAATACCCGTGGGAAAAGACCAAGAAGTCGTCACCCTGTCAGAGCTTAAACTCACAGAGCTCTAACACAAGCACCAAGAAGTCTAAGTTGCAAGAAAGCCAAAGAATAGACCCTTTGGACAATGGTTGTTTTATCAGTAAAAACTAGAGAGGAGACCACAGTGGTGATGCTAAGGTAAGACACAAAGCTGAGTATAAACAGGTCTGACTCCAGCATCAAACATCTTGTATTGGGGAATAGATCTGAGAAATCCCTGAAAGGGCAAAGAAACAAAGAGATTTAAATGAAATCCCCCAAATTCTCAAAAGGAGGGAGATGAGGCTAACCCCAAAATCAGCACAGAATATGCACAGCACCCTGTCCTCAGGTAAACCAGATCATGCTGAAAGTCAACCAAAGAGCTCACCGTACAAGGCCCATCCAAAGCACCATGAACAAAGGCAGATATTCTCATAGCTCTGGAGCCTCCCAGCTACCGCACAGCCACAGTAGTAAGGGCAAGACAGTCTTGTACGCTCCCCAGCGGAAGAATGAGGTCTCTTACTTAACAGAGAGCAAATACAGTGATTTATAGAGATAGGAGAGAAACACCTTAAAAGAGATTTAATGCTGAGAAATCAAGCTGTTTGCATGGCTAAGCAGTGAGCTGTACTGTACCTGAGCTGCACTAACTGATGACAGCATTTACCACCGTATCCCGGGTGGCTCTCTCTGCCCTCTCCACGGGATAACTTCTCAGCTCGAAGGAGCAGCCTACAAGACCATCAGTCAGGCACATACTCCTGTCTTACACAGGCTCCACTCGGAACACAGAACTAGATCACCACAAGTAACGTTAGGGTGGAAAATGACTGAAAGCCACACAGGAGGTGAACCAAAGATTGGAAGGAAAAACAGAAGGCACCGTTAGTCCAGAAACACGACAAGCAGTTGGGAGGGAAACAAAACACAAGCAGCTGCTAAACACTGGAGCACAAGGGACAGCTGAAAGAAGGTGAAATGGTAGCTGGCACACGCTGCCCTACGTAGCCATGTGCAAGGTCTGAGAGGCAGAGGCTTTGACAAGTCTCCTGTCCCTAACTGCAGAAAAAGCCTCCATCCTCAGGTGACGCGATGCGTGCACTCCGGCATGTGCATGCAACAGGAACCATCACTTAATGTCAGAATATCCAGCTTCAGAGATCAGTTTGGCAGATTCTAGTAATAAAGCTGAAAACATACAACAGAAGTGTAACACATGTTCCTGCTGGCTTCACTGGCGTTATCTGTTTTGCCTTGCAAAACCTGGTCTTCAAAGATGAGCCGAGTCAGAAGTCTCCTACAATCAGGGACTGTACCTGGTTCAAGGGAGAGGTCCTGAGGCAAGCGGGAATTTTACAATCTGCCCACTAGCAGAAATGTGGAAATTAGCACAGGGCCCCCCCTGGACACACAGCCAGAGGAAGCTGTTCACCACTATGAGGAGGCAGCTGGTAGGTCCTGCTCCTGCTCTGCCTCCTCACAGGCTTCCATGCAGCTATCAAGGGCACCTATGCAAAAGGCTGTCCAGTCTCAGAAGAGGGGGGCTGGGGATTCAGTCCCTCAGATCTTTGAGGAAGAAAGAAAAAAATGCGTATGGAGAAGTCCAAGCAGAACAGACAGAGCAGTCCAGGAAAAGTGACTTGGCAGCCATTGCTCTCGTAGCACTAAGATTATTTTTCTTTTCTCCTGAAGATTTAATGAGGGAGATATACATTTGCTTTTTTTTTTTAGAAGGTGGCAGAAATGGGAAATTAACCACTTCATCATCTATGGACACGAGGCAAAATTTTGCCCTGATATAACTACTCCCACGATTATTTCAATGCTCTTAAGGCACTAAATTGTCTTGCTCTAAATGTGTGTACACCCATGACCACTAACAGCAGGACTGCAAGAGTCAGTGGGCTCACAGTCAGAGTCTTAAAGAACATCATAACAGTAAAAAGTATGCAGTAAACAGTCTAGTCATTTTAGCTGAAATATTTAGTTACAGACTTAAGATTTTGCTTTCATCCTACAGGCTATTTAGAAGAGACGATATGTTCAAAGCACAACATTAAAGATGTCTAAATATAGTCAAATTAATAATTGACAAGATAATCTCAATTAGCAGATATTTGCATCTATCCAGCACAAGGTTTTTCAGTACCACATTAAATTCACATTCACCCTGAAGACAAAACCATATTATCCGAAAGGCACAGGCACGGCTGCACAGGTTGCTGAAAAACACGACTTCAGACCGTCTGCAACGTCTCCCTGCACGAAGGCTGCTGCCTTGAACAGGCACTAACCCACCTCTCAGGTGAATCACTGTCTGCGTCCCGGGCGCCTGAGCTGCTGCGGAGCCAGGAAGTGAGCGGGAGCGCACCGCTCGCCTACCCTGGCATGTGAGTCATTCCCAGGAATGAGAAAGCCAGTTGCTCCAGTTGCTCCTGGCCAGGGGAATTTTGACTCTCTGATCAGGTATCGCAAAAAAAGCCATCGGAAGCAAAAAAGCTTACTTCCAGATATGGTTTATTTAACTACCTTATCGCAAGAAATACTCTCATGCCTACTGTAGTTTCAAGATGCATTTTGGAGGAGTCTAAGGCACTTTCGAGATGCAGCTCAGAGACAAGCGGAAGGCGACGATGGTGACAGGTAAGTGATCTTTGACCATCTGAAAGGCGTTTGATAAGTCGTTCTGTGAATCTTCTTGCTCTTAATCACCCTCAAGTGAAAAGAAGACAGGAATTAAGATACAGTTGCTGAAAACCAGACTTGGAACCATAAACTGAGTATCAGATCAATTAAAAGCGTGAAAAGTTCTCAAAACAGCGTGACTTTACTAACCTTTTACTCATTCATTAAATGTTACTCCTAATCTTTTTGCCAATAGCAAAAAAATCATTTTCTACTAATGGTTCCTTCTAAGAGATGAATCGAAGTGCAGGAGGGTTCATGGTTTCAATAACTTACTTCCTGGCAGAGCTTAATTCATATAAAGTAAGATTCAGTAACTGTAACATCTGAGTTTGGTATAAAAGGTTTGTACTGTATTCCTTTTCACATCGTTCAGTAAAGGCAAGCAGACTTGAATTTTCTTAATTATATTATACAGAATAAAAGTTCTCTTCCTTCATACTTCACTCAGATCATGTTAAAACTTGTCAGGTTCACTGGAAAAACCACATAGCTCCGAACAAGCAACTTACAAGCTATATGTCTGATTGGTCTCAAAGTTTGGGAAATATATAAGGCACTTTCAAAAACCTATGTCATTTAAAGAGTATTTTAGATTGAAAAGGTTATTCTTAGTTACAAAGAACTGAAAGTAGCAGTGCAATTTAAGTTTTCCTATGTTAAAAAATGACTTGCCGTTTGTGCATTATAGAGACTGTAGACATCTGCTTTCTCATTACATATGCTTGGTCTGGAAACTCTGGTGGTGTTTCACAGGTTTTTCCATCTTTTTAAAGAAGATTCTGCAATCTTCTTTTAAAAAGGGAAACCAGGAAACTCAGGCAAGCATTCAGCTGATGTCACCAATTCACCCCCAGAAGTACAGGCCCCAGATCCCATGAAAGCCACCAGCATTTCTCCGGTTACGAGCTTTCTCCGGCAGGCACCTTACTCTTTGGGTAGGCAGCCAGCTCTCCTGCACCAGCCAGACCTTCTCCTCCCTCCCCACTCTCGATGGGGAGGGGGAACTGGCAGCACCTGGGAAAACCCCTCCGGAATGGAGGACATGGGTCAGCTCTTGCAGGAGGCAGAGGAGAGCAGGGGAGCGGAGGAGGCAAGAAAGGCCGAAGGATGAGCAGGGGCCTCAGAAACAGAAAGCGTTTGTTTGCATTAGGGACGTGTGAGAACAAAAAAAGTAAATTCTCAGCGGCACCAGCCGCCAGTTCCTCCTCCTCCTCCCTCCCCACAGAGGGTTGCCTTTCCCAGCTCAGCCCTGCTGTCTCACCCTCAGCTCCCTCCCTAGCTGCCAGGGCCCCCCCAGGGCAGGGAGGGAGCGGGGAGACCAGCTCGCCCAGCACCTGCACCCCACAGCCCGTCGTGCGCCAGCACGCACCCGGCCGGGTGCTGGAGCACCAGAGCTCCCGGGGCACTGGGGCGTCGGGAGCCACGTTGCCACACGGATCCCGGGAGCACAGCTGAGACAGGAAGACACCTGGGCAGGGTGGCCAGACAGGGAACGGGCACTGGAAGGGCGGCAACAGGTCACGGCGCAGAGTTGGTCCCACACTGAAGCAGCCCTTTGGAGACTAGATGCTCCTTCTCTACCAGGAAGCCTACTCCACTCGCCGCACATAGCCCTAGATGAGATATATCCAGGAACAACTGAAGGGGGAAGCTCCTTCTCCTCTTTTTATGGCAAGTCCCTTGCTCACTTTCACACCCCAAAATTCAAAAAGACCTCCTCTTTGACCAAGTGAGCGCTAGGAAAAGTCAGTCAAGGCATCCACAGCAAGACTGTAGCATTAAACTTGAAGTGTGCAATATTTATTAAGAGTTTGGAACTAAGTGAAAATGCACATGACATAAATCAAGAGCTACAGATCCACCATACTGCTGTCAGCTATCAGGGCTCTGTAGGAAACCAGGCTGCAAGAGAGACTAACCCAAGTGCTGCTAAGAAAGCACTAGAGGAAGTCGGTGGTAGTATTTCCTATGTTTCAGCTGTCTTAACCCTTCCCAACACAAAAAAATTACCATACCATCTAAAAAAAAACCAAAAACACACACCCACGATCAACAAAAGCAGGTTTCCACATCTGACCAACACTGAACCTCACATGAGATACTACAATAACCACTACTTCTTGTTTTCCCTCGGGAAAATGTCAGTGACATATCAAAGTGACAACTGATGACGAGCAGTATAAATAGGGCTTATATCACCTTCACCTCACCAGCAGCTTCTGCAGCCACACAAGGAACAGCCAAGAGCTGGCAAAGCAGTTGGGTCAGAGGAAGAGCAGCAGATCTCCACAGCCAGCGCCCTGAAACCCTGCCCAGGATTTGCAGTCTGTCCATTTCTGAGAACAGCAGACAGAGTGGGAACTCTCCAGGCTGCGCATGAAAAATCAAGGTTGCACCAGGCTGAACTTCTCCCAGTCATACCCCAAAATCCCCATGTCCTTTTCCTTCCTCTTTGAAATAGTGGGGTTGCTGCAAGTAGCTAACATGGTCAATTGTGTCGCAGCAATACATACTGAAGCACAAAAAAACCCGGCTGACAACAGCGGATGAGGAATTTTTTTGTCCTTTTGCAATGTGAATTAGAATTGCATATAAAAAAAATCAATAGAAATTGTTTCAATGCAAAGTAAAACACCTAAAAGTGACACTGGAATTACTTAAAAGTTTAAATGGCACTGCCTACATGCACGTACCAATAATAATTCTTTTTTCCCCACAAGACCTTTTTTCACAGTATCCCCTGTAGCATTTGCAAGACATGACAGATGCACAATAGCCAGAGCTACAATGGATGAAGGTGTAACGCGATCAATCACATACCTTCACATTTTTTCTTTGTGACCCAGGCAACACCTTGACTGTTTTTAGTTCCATTATGAGCTTTTTAACTTAATGTTTTTCATGGCATAACGCCAACAATCAAACCTGAAAGCTAATATTTTCGGACAAAAGCTCCAACAAACCTAGCCTGACACCCAAGAGTCTTCGCCTTGCCGGCACGCCGTGGAGCAGAGGCCCCTCGGGAGCTCCATGCGCTGCAGAGCAATCCGGGCAGCGGCCGTGTGGCACCGCGCTCCGTGGCAGCCCCGAGCAGAGCAGCCAGTTGCCTGCTCACCTGTACAGAAGCCAGCTCCTCTGGAAGGAGCTCGAGACCACCCAAGCACCGCATGCTGAAACTTAATAACCAGTTCTTGCTTTTTGCCCAAACCATTGTGTTCATAAAATTTTAAATTTAAAAGACTATGACTTCAGGATAATAAGGCACGCTGGATAATTAAGGAACAGCCTGTAGAATTGAAGGGTGATTATTTGCCGAAGATTTCCACGCTGCCCGTTGTGCCAAAAAGAGCCCACAAAAACACAAGCAGAACCGGAACAGAAAGGCGGGGAGCGCAGCTTGTGGAGACATTAAAAGAGGGAAAAGTTGAAGTTATTCTGGAGAAATACATGCAAACGTGAACCTGCTTCTGGTCGCCCCCCTGGAAGAGAAGACTAGAAATGTGATCTGGTGAGAGATTAAAACTGTGTCTTCCAAGCAGCAAAAGAGCTGTAATCCAGTGGGATGGAAACAGGACAAAGTTTGCAAATGACACCAAACTGGGAGAAGGGGCTGATAGCCCAGGGGTCATGCTGCCTTCCAGAGGGACCTCAACAGGCTGGAGAAATGGGCCGACAGGAACCTCGTGCAGTTCAGCAAGCAGAAGCGCAAAGTCCTGCCCCTAGGGAGGAACAGCCCCCTGCACCAGGACATGCTGGGGCACCAGCTGGAAAGCAGCTCCGCAGGGAAAGACCTGGTGGACAAGCCAAACATGAGCCAGCAGCCTGCCCTTGCAGCAAAGCAGGCCAACGGCCTCCCAGGCTGCATTAGGCAAAACGTTGGCAGCAGGTCAAGGGAGGCGATCGTTCCCCCTGGCTCAGCACTGCGAGGCCATGCCTGCAGTGCTGGGTCCAGCTCTGGGCTCCCCAGTACAAGAGAGACAGGGACATACTGGAGCCCAGCACAGCGCCGCAAAGGCAACTAACGTACTGGAGGGGCTGAGAGAGCTGGGACTGTTCAGTCTGGAGAAGAGGCGGCTCAGGAGGATCTTATCAATGTGTACAAATACCTGCAGGGAAGATGCAAAGAGGAGGACAGAGCCAGGCTCCTGCCAGTGGTGCCCAGTGCCAGGACAAGAGGCGGTGAGCACAAACTGACAGACAGGAGGCTCCACCTGAACGTAGGGGGTTTTGCTGGTGGTGATGTTTTGGTTTTGGCTTGCGTTTTTTTTTTAATAACTGTGAGGGTGGTCGAGCCCTGGAACGGGTTTCCCAGAGAGGTTGTGGAGTCTCCGTCCTTGGAGACGCTCACTGCCTGACCAGACACGGCCCCACTCAGCCAGCTGCAGCTGGTGCTGCTCTGAGCGGAGAGCTGGAGCTGACAAGCGCCCGCGAAAGACAGCGTCGGGAAGGAGCTGAATGGACTGCGGGTGGAGGCTAACGGGACAGCAGCCAGCGGGCGATGGCGCCGGGGGACAGGCCAGGACCACACTGCTCAGGACTTCGGGACTGCCACTTACACCTGAGCTTGCCGAGAGCCCTGCGCCTGGAAGCTGCAACTTGCGTGGCATGTTCTTCATGGGGTTCAAAGAAAGCAACTCTACAGGGTTACAATACAGCTTCCACTATCAGTAGCTTTTGTGCAACCAGAAACAACCAGCAGCAGCATCTTCTACAAAGAAGCATTCCAGAGTTAATCCTTTCCTCCCATCTAATTAGAGGCTGCCATACTGAGAAAACATTAATTATCCCAACTCTGCCAACCATTGCAGTGCGCTTTCGTCTTTTTTTTTTTTTTTAAGGAAAAAAAAAAGGGCAAGCAATTGCAACACATAGCTCCTCTTCTACCAACAGCCATTTACCTGCTGCCCAATGGGATACTATTTCTGTTGGCAGTTCTCTCCTAACTCTTCGTGTAAAAGCAACTGCAGCCTAAAGGAGATGTACTTTAGCACTACACTTTATACTACACTGCTTTAGAAATGGCAAAGTGCTGGGCTCTTCTACAGAAAACACCAGCCTGCATACAGCCAATTGTTGCAGTCAGCCTGCAAGGAGCAAAGCCCAGGACCCACAACAAATGTGTGACAGTAGTTTCTGCTTTTTCGGTCATGAAAAATGCACATGCTTGTCATTAATGTAAGAAAGGACTGGAAAGCATTTCTTCAACATCACTTAGGAACTATGATGCATATTCAAGAGGAAAGAGAATTCATGCATCTTTAGGTTCTGCAAATAAGTTTAAAAAATAAACAAGTCTTACAGTAATGATTAACAACATTTACTAGATTTTGTAACCTCTGCATAGAAAATCTGATTCAAAGTAAGTAATATTAATCCATGAACTTTTAATGAGGAATAGTTCAAAAGACAGGAAAAAAAAAAGAACTTGACAGTTCAGGCAGCATCCCCAAAAGCTCTCATGTCAGAGCTATCCCACATAAGGGAAAATAAGGGTTCATAACCATTCACTTGAAATGAGAAAAAAATTAATGGTTACATTTGGACAAAATATTCCAAAAGTGACTTGGAGAAAATTAGATATGTCCAAATAATTCTATTTTTGTTAAGTGGGGAAATCATGTTATCCTGAGGGCATATTCCCCACA
This sequence comes from Aviceda cuculoides, assembly GCA_035590195.1. Taxonomy (NCBI): domain Eukaryota; kingdom Metazoa; phylum Chordata; class Aves; order Accipitriformes; family Accipitridae; genus Aviceda; species Aviceda cuculoides. The sequence continues at coordinate 43,128,067 of JAVJGG010000085.1, forward strand.
AATTGAGACTTTTGCATATTAAACAGTATTATTTAAAGCTTACTGCAGCATTCTGCTACACCCAGTTCAGGATCTCCTGCAAGTGTAAAACAACTGAGTTACAGGTGCAAACTGAATGCGAGATTTCAGGCAATACCTACACTAAAGCATAGGTAGAGACTGATGTAGAAAGCATAAATGAGCACATTTAGCTGGTTACTCAGATGGAAGGTAAATCTAGCATGGGCACTGAAAATACACACAGTACTTTTAGCTGTCATAATACAAAGGACCAGGAAAGACTAAACCCCAAATTTCAGCCAGCGACTGCATGTGGGAAGCTCTCTAGGTTACAAGAATGGTGTACAGATAATTTTTCTAAGACACCGCTTGGGCAAAATGACTGTGGGGAAGGAAGCGTGTCACAATGCGGATGTGGAGGGACTGCTTCTCCCGCATGCGTGCCGAGACAAGAGGGCAGCTCCGTGTTCGGCAGACGCTTCCACGGGGAGGTAGGCTCCCTAACCACTGGCATCGCGTGTCTCCTACTGAAGACAAACAGACAGGATAGGGCAGGGGCAGGACAGGATCCTGGAGAGCAGAGGAGCTGCTCTACCAGCTGAAGGCAGATGGAAGCGAGTTGCACTGCAGCACAGGACACTGCACTGTTCAGAGATGCGTGACAGAAAAGTTAGGCTGGAATTGAGGGGGAAGTTCAAGGAGGAACCTGAAAACCAAAAAGGGGGTTTTGTACTAGATACTGAAGCAGACGAGAAGCTTTCTGAGCAGAGGCAGTGGTTCCTGTTTCTGGATGTAAGTAGACAAGCGCTGTAAGCCACAGCTGAAGACAGTTATACCCTTGTTGTTATTTTTCAGCCTCTCTGCAATTCAGTCAGTTAAGCACGGCAGTGTTACTGCGTTACAGGGAACTAGCACATACTGCCTGCATGTCCTCCACCACCACATTCCTAGGAAGGCAGGCACCAGGAGCCGAGGGCACAAAGCCCCACAAAGGGCTATTTCCACCCTCTCCCCAGCCAGCCCACTTTGAAGCAGTTCCCAGTTTAAAGCAGCAAACATGTGCCAGCTGGCTAAGCCAGACATGCAGGGTGGTGGACACCACCATTTAGCTCCGCCAGCCTTTGGCAGGCACACAGGAGCGGGCGCTCAGGGACTCTGCCACTGCAGAAGAGCACGGCTGAGGCAGGGGCACCCCAGGAGCTCCCCATCCCACCACACGCAGGGCCAGCAACACCAGGCTGCAGGGCTGGTATCTCCCGGGATGGAGACCCACAGCCTCCACGAGCAACCTGCACCCATGTTTGACCACTCACACAGTAAGTGGTCAGAGTTCTTGGGCTCAGATCTAACTTCCCGAGTCTCGGCTGTGCCCACCACCTGCTGTCTGGATTAGTGGGCACCACTGAGAAGAAGGAGCCGGGCTCCCTCCCGCCAGGTAGCCACGCAGACTGCAGGAGCTCCTGAGCCTCCTCTGGCCCAGGCTGAACCACCTCAGCTCTCCTAGCCCCTCTGCAGACAAAAGACACTATACTTGGTACATCATTACATCCGAACACAAGCGGCTGAGGTCCTGCAGTGCACAGGAGTCTCGGACTAACACAAACCCTGGCGTTAGGCTAGTTCTTGTCACCACTTGTGCTGCTGCCGACAGCATGGCATCTCTTGGCACAGCTGGAACAGAAGCACAGTTCCAAGGACGGGGATGTGACAGCTAGAAAAATGCAAAGAAAAAGAAAGTGTGCAAAGCCCAAGAGAGTAAGTGGTGCATACTCACTTGCCATAGGTACAAATTCCAACAGGAACATCAAGTTATTCCACTATGCATTACGAGTACATTAACATACACTTTTACCAAAAGGGAGATGGACAGTTTTTAACAGAGGCTTCCAAGGAAGGAAAAGGTGGTAATGTCCTAGTTATTGGGATTGGGCTCTCTTTTAGCGAACAAGGAGAAGCGCTAAGGAAGATGAATAGATGCAAGAGGGGAAAAACTGAACATTAAGGCTTGCTCAGGTGATGCAGTATAGGAGTGGACTGAAATGAAGAAGAAAGCAGGGACACAGGCTCCACTTGTCTGCTTGCAGAAGCTTTATGCACACGTACACTTACCCTGCAGCCTTCACCAATGCTTTTTTCCCCTAAATCTTTGCAATTAACTCAGTGATTTGGTTCTGATGGGCAACAGAAAAGAACATAATTGCAGCCAGCCAATAGCAAATTTAATAAACTGCCTCACATTTCTATTGTTTACATTAACTGTGTCATTTACCAAACTTTATGGCGATGAATGCAGCTTGACTGGCAAGAAGCCACACATCAAAATTTATGTGCCCAAATAAAAAAAAAAAAATCACTTAAAACTCTGCAGCCCTATGATCTAGAATATCTAGTCTAGTTCACAAAGAGAATTTTCTCATTTTTAAAAAGTTGTAAATAAGATGAAAAAAGAGCCATTAGATTTGAGGATATAGAATTTCTTTAAACAGTGAGGCAACTTAAAGCCTTAGTCATTAGAAAAACTATACAGTCATTCCCTACCCATATGACACTGAAGTCTGCCATGCAGCCTCTTATTTCTCATCTGAGGTTTTATCAGTCATGCATATAAACCAGTCTATCAACATTAGCAGTAAAAGATTACCTCATCTGTGAAACAGTATGTACTTATATTTAATGCAGTTGACAGCCTTTAGGGGAATGGTTTAAAAAGCTACTTGAATAAAGGAACAGCTTCTAGTGCATCTTCAAAACCATCCAAGCAGAATGTACTTATATGGAAGAATGAGACAGCTGGTTAGGATGAAATTGGTCAGAAGAAAAGTGTCTGGAGAACTGGACAAGGAGCAGAAAACCAACCCTGTCCAGCAAAGAAATACCATATTCAAACAAGTAAATAAGCCACTATCAAGAGTCCATAGCCAGTGAGCAATTATAAAATAACTTAAAATACTCTTTGAAGAGAAGGCAGTCTTCATCTCCCATTCCAAAAGCACACATGAAAAAGTGTGAATTCTCTGTATGTGATAACTCTCTTCCTACTCCTAGAGTCTACAATATAGTGGTCTTTATCAGAAAAAAATAGAAGCTTCTGGAGTACAGGGATACACCAGTTTTGACTCCAGTGAGCCTTGCTCACTCACCCTACCATGTAAATAATGAAGCCACGCTACTCTAAGTGCTCTGTCTACCACAGTACCCCTTAGCCTGGTAAGACTTAGGCAGGAAACTATGGAAACACCTTTGGACTGGTGTGCCTAAGGCAGGATTATCTCTGTGTATCCCAAAATTTTGTCACATGACCAGCTCTGGCAGGGGCCATCGTGCCTACACTTCTCTGCTGCTCTGCACAAACCTGTTTAAGACTTTAAAGCTTCAAACTACAGCAGCATAAGGGAAAGTCTTTAGCACATAATTAGGGCAGCCGTCAGTAGGTGTTGTCTCTAACCTCCACCCCATGCATGCACCAAAGCCTCTCTGCTGAGCTCAGCTGTGCCAGCAAGGCAGGACACAGGACACTGCTAATGTAGTTTAGCTGTCATGGTTAACATCTGTGAAGAGTTTGCTGCTTTCTTTTTCCAACCCATACTTTGTTGGGATTTTTTGGAACATGTTTTAACATGAAAACCATCAGGAATAAGATGACACAGAGATATCCATTCAGAGGCTTGATCCTTATTGGTCCGCAGGAACAACAAGCAAGCTCCCAGTATGGCTTCCAGTTGACCTGGATTTCCCTGGGCAATTAGAGTGTGGTCACATCTCCACTGGCCAGGAAGATGCATGTGGCAAGGATCCCCCATGGTCAGTACTCCGGGCAGGAATCAGCACGCCCATACGGGATTCGCTAGAAGTAAGCAGCGCTGACTTGAAAAGCGTAAGAGATGGGATGATGCTGCTCCTGTCACCCACGCAGCGCCTTCCCATGCTGGGTCCAGAAGGGACAACAGAGCCCAGCGACCGAGCAGCCAGGCTGCTTCAGCAGGCACAGGTTTTGCATAGACTGGGTTGATAAGCAGACCTGCACCTGAGCAGACAAGCTGCAGGGCAAGCACAGGAGCAGTGCTGATACTATCAAACCCCAACAGGCACTGGTGAGTCCATCAGAGACTGGGGACTGTAACACATTGCCTGGGTGGTAGGAAACATGACTGCCCAGGCAGAGCCTTCTGTGACAGGGATTAGCCATTTCTGATCCAAGTGACTGCAGTCCATCCTCTGCAGTAGTTTTCAGCTATAAAACGACGGGCTAAATGCCAAGAGTCAGACTAAGAGCCCAGTAGATTCAAGTAACAGTACCCAAGAAACAAGATACCACCCACGAGGAGGAAGGAAACTGAATTTTGATCCACACTGAAAAGGGGCTTGAGAGTCTTAAGGATGTTGTGGATGGCCCGCCTGTGCTGACAGTAAAGCACAGGATGCAGATGGGAACGCCAACAGTACAAGCTAGAAGAAGAGACCAGAAGACAGCTAGGCAGAGATCCCCTGCAGCAAGGGAGCTTTCTCACCAGTGTCAGAAAACATCCACCAGTTTTCTGATGTAAAACAAGAGACAGAACCTTTGGAGAGCGTAGGGGCTGTCTGTACATGAAGAGGCATTCATAGATACCACCTGGTGTTAGATTTTTATGGTCTCTTAGTGACAACATCCACCTAAAAGGACAGATGCAGAGGCGGAAAAAGGAAGAAGCCTTTTTTGACAGGATTTAGAGCAAATCCCTTTGGGACCTAGAGTAACTGACAGTACATGAAAAGTCCATTTAGCACAGATTTGAACCCCAGCTCCATCAACCGCCGCCGTATTTCCCAGGGTTACAGCATGGGAACACAGGAGTTGGCAGTCACACTGCCTCAAATCTCAGGCAACACAACTGATGCTTTATAAACTTCTCTGGACTGAGGACCTAGGAGAGCACTTGCCTGAAGAGCCTGAGAGCAGGGAGCTTTCCAGGGACCAGGACCAGGAATAACACGGGCTTAAAAGGAACTCTGAAAAGCAGGGAAATAAGCATCTTATTTGCATATGAAGATAGATATACATCTTTTCATAAAATCACATATTCTTTTGATCTCAGTGCCTCCTGGGGAAAAAAAGGTAACTGCAATTTATAAACAACAGCAAAAAAGTAATAGGTTACTGCTTCTCAGACCAAGAGAAAACAAAATATCTAAAATAGCCCTGAGAATCTCATTGGAGACCCCAGTTATTATCAGAGCAAACAAGGCCAGACAAGAAGCCAATCTGATAAAACGCCTAAAACATCGGAATTAAAATTTCTACTGACACTTTAAAATGTAATGATTTCCTTTACTGCCATCTAGTGACAATTCAACACAGTTTGTAACAGTGATTATCACATAAAACAAGTTTAGATCTGCAAAAGGGCTTCAGTAATTTTATCATCTATTCATTCCCATACAAGAGGCAGTCAAGTCTAGTGTAATTGCTGAAATCTGAACTATTTTGCTAGTTTTCCTACCAAAATTTTTAAACAGAAAGTGAAGCATGGAAAAATTAATGCATTTGCATACTGCAAGAGTAAAGCAATAATCTGGAACGTAGTCTTACAAATTGGTATTGTCAAAATTTCTTGAAACAATTCCATCAGAGCATAAATTAGATTATGCAGCTTTTCAGTATTCCCTGTAGGCTGGCTTCTGAAGCACTCCATTCAAAACCATGAGAAAGAAACAGGAACTTACAATTTCTATAGTGTATTCAGCAAATTGGGGTAAAGTTATACACACACATCTCATAATTACATATGAAACTTTTTTACTTCAAGAAGTAAGAAATTGTAAACTTTAAAAAAAATTCCACTCTCAGGCATCCGTTGCTGAAATGCCCAAGAGTGAAAATAAACAAAGAAGACGTCCAAGCAAGAGATGTCAGGAATTTACCACGGAATAGGAAACCAGCTGTAGCGGCAGATCATAACGAAGGCATGAAGCCATTAAACCAGCATGTTCTGGCAGTTAGGAGACAAACTTCACCTACTGCAGTAACTGGGGTGGTATGTTTGCAAATACTTGAATGCTAACCTGTTTTTAAAGCTGAGAAGGATGGTGTAGAAATACCTGCCTGGAGACTACCAAATGCAGTACCAATTTAAGAAAACAACATTCTTGGCCAGGCTGTTAGAGGCTCACTAGTCACAGCCCAGGTTTTTGCAAAGGTTTGGTCCAAATTTTTTTAAAGAAATCGAATAAGGAAGACAAGTTTGAAAAGTTGAAATCCAACGTATTTTTACGGAAGTTAACGAACTCGAACTGAAGTTTGCTGTCACAAAAAACCCACAAGATCATGCAGCTAAGGACAATAAATAAGCTGGCTACCAATCCCTGTGAAGCACTGAGGGGACAGAAAGTGTGTCAGAGCTGATCCCAGCACAGCCGTTTGCTACCTACCTGGTGCAGATGTAAGGAGGAACTGAGGAAGTGAGATCCCAGAAAATGTTAGATGAGGTGTTTCAGCGGTGACAAGGAACCCAACCACCACAAGCTTTTCTTTAAACCTTATTTCTAAAACAGCACACAGTATCTGTCAATGGGATTCAAGGAAGATTATCTTAACTGGAGCAGATACAGAGAAGGGCTGGTGTCTTCAAGTCTTACATAAATATGAGAAGGGTTTGGGCTTGCTTCATCACAGTAAGTGAAGTTTCAATAGAGTAAGAAACATGCAGAGCGCTAAGAATCAGAGATGGAGACAGGTTCTTCAAATGAAAGGCACTGGTACAAGAATATACGAGACAGAAAGTGGCCACAGAGACATTCAGGCTGGAAATTAGAACAATGTTGCTAAATATTACAGCAATAAGGCTCCAGCACAGCTCTGTTAGTGAGGTAGAGAAAGGGAAGTAGTTTTACCAATGAAACTGATAGGCTTACAAAAACTAACATGGCAGGATTGCCTGCAACAATGCAGCAGATGCCCAGCTGCAAGTGAAGATGTGGCAATGAAGACCTCAATAGCAGAACAGCTCTGCAGTATCCAGAGATCGGGCATCAGCACGCCTCAGCCCTTCCATTGGGAATTCTGGAGGATGCTCATTGCACAAAGCTCCTCTCCATTCTGGGAGGAGGAGGGTGGGGTCTTCTGTTTTGCTTTGGTTTTAATTCCAATTTATTCTCCCCAGAATGTAATGCTGGCACAGCCCATGCTGCATCCTGGATCTACGGCTGCCAGTGGGACTCCTGAAAAGCATTTCAGCTGAAAACCTACAGCAGCACAAATGATGGGGTACAATTTGTCTTATGGAAAACTGCCAGGTAAAATAATGTTGGAGATTTAAGTGATTGCGAAGTGTTTATTGTATCAGTTCCTACCAACACTTTAAAGAAGCAAGTCATTTCAGAAAAGGCTAAGTGCTGCCCCCATGGGTGTCAGTCCAGGTTTACCACACCAGCCAAGTTCAGAGTATAAACAATATGAAATAAAATGTGCTATAGTTTTATAAGTCTGAAGATTTTTCACATTTATACAAGACATCTTAAAATCCCCAGAGAATACATTTAACTAAGCTAAGTTTTAAATTAGCGTTTTAATAGGCCCAAAGAGTCTCTCCAGAGTCCTGTCTCTTGATAAACAGATCATCCCAGCTCACAAGTTGCATTCTGCCAAGATAGCCCACAGCTGACACCCTGTAATTTTGATTAAAAGTTTGTTCCCAACATGCTGGTATGCCGCTGCCTTTGCCCACTCCCCCGCACAAGAGCAGCGACAGGCAGCGCAGACCTGGGCCTGCACCGCGAGGAGCGCCCAGCTCCGCTTGGATGGCGGCTGGATTCAGGGAACTCGGATCCTTCCTCCCATTTCACTGACCAGACTCGCCGGTTCTCTCTACGGAGGATTTCCAGGCTGTCTACCTTCTCTGAATACGGCAAAAATGTTTACTCGCACAAACTCACCCCGCCGCACCGGGCTTGCCAGTCTCCTCAGCCGCAGGGCTGCAGCGAGGGCAGCCAGGAGCTCGAGAGCAGTACAGGGACCCGGGGAACGCACGCACGCTCACATCCTGCATTTTCTTCCTGTCAGAATATTTGCAGGAGCACCTTTACGTTTCAGCTGAAAGCGCGGACGTCATGCTCAGAGGTCAGCAAGCCAGAGGCGCGTTTATTTTGAGACGTGCAATACTTAGGAGCATTGTTTTAAACCTGCGTTTTCCGGGCTGGTTAACCTGAGCAGCCTCTGGAATTGCCCAGAGATACGACATTTTCTAGAGGATGGTTCTAAAACAGGCCCATTTGTAAAACACTAGAAACATACTTTAAACTTGTTGTTCTCCCTCATTCCCACAGATGATCGTCTGAGCCAAGACAACAGTACCTCACCCAACTCCACAGCAGGCTTACTGGGGAACTCCACGCACAACGAATTCACCACCATCGTCTTGCCTGTGCTTTACCTCATCATTTTCCTAGCAAGCATCTTGCTGAATGGCCTAGCAGTGTGGATTTTTTTCCACATCAGAAATAAAACAAGTTTTATATTTTACCTCAAAAACATCGTGGTTGCAGACCTTCTCATGACACTAACGTTCCCGTTCAAGATAATCCAGGACTCGCAGCTGGGACCATGGCACTTCAACTCTTTCCTGTGCCGATATACCACAGTTCTGTTTTATGCAAACATGTACACCACGATTGTGTTCCTCGGACTCATCAGCATCGACCGCTACCTGAAAGTAGTGAAACCTTTCGGAGACTCCAGGATGTACAGCATCACCTTCACCAAGATCTTATCTGCCTGCGTTTGGGTTGTAATGGCTTTCCTAGCTTTACCAAACCTGATTCTTACAAACGGCTACCCGACAAAGAAAAACATAGACGACTGCATAAAGCTGAAGTCTCCCTTGGGAGTCAAGTGGCACACAGCTGTCATTTACATCAACACCTGCATGTTTGTAGTGGTGCTGATAGTACTGATAGGATGTTATATTGCGATATCCAGGTACATTTATAAATCGAGCAAACAATTTATTAGCTCATCAAGCAGAAAGCGAAAGCATAATCAAAGTATAAGGGTTGTTGTGGCTGTATTTTTCACTTGCTTTCTGCCATATCATTTGTGCAGAATACCCTTTACTTTTAGCCATCTAGATAAAATTTTAGACGACTCAGCACATAAAATCTTATATTATTGTAAGGAAATGACACTGTTCTTATCTGCATGCAATGTCTGTCTGGATCCAATCATTTACTTTTTCATGTGTAGATCATTCTCACGAAGGCTGTTCAGAAAATCAAATATGCGAACCAGGAGTGAGAGTATTAGATCACTTCAGAGTGTAAGAAGATCAGAAGTGCGCATATACCATGAATACACTGATGTCTGAAGTCACCCACATAGAGACTTTTGCTAATTTGTGAGAATATTTGTATATCGTGTAAATAAAACATATCTTTGAGTATCTGACCATGTAAGTTCATTAAGGAATGTGCAGACATGTACAGCTCTTCCATTTCAGCTTACTAACATCCATCTCAAAATTCAAAAGCTTAAATCCACACAGAGATCGGGTTCACTTCAGAGGGGTTTTGGGGGTTGTCTTAGTTGTGTTTTTTAAAAGGCCAAAAGAAGCTAAGGATGCCTCAGCTCAGAAAGCAACCTGCAGCTCCAGGAGGCTCCAGCTGCAACGGACAAGCCCCAGCCTCAGAGCAGGATCCAACGAGATGAGTCAACATCCCCGGGGTCCGGCAGATGGCCACCAAAGGACTTGCAGAAGGTGAAGGAGAGGGAAGGAGGTGGCACACGCTCCCATGGAGGCCCCCCGGTGCGCTCGCAGGCAGGGCGGCTGCTGGGACAGGGCAGCCACAGGGTTCAGTCTGCGGAAACAGCACTTTGCCGCTGGTCGACAGCATCTCGGCTTTTCCTCTCGGGCATTTGTGGTGCTGACAGCACCATCTCGTCCACAGATCAAACCTACCAAAGTGCTTCTCAGCCCTTTCAAAATATCGAACATAAAAATTTCAAACACAACCCTAGTTTAAGTCTCTTCTCAAAGAAAAAAAAAAACCAACAAAAAAACAAACAAAGAAAAAGACTGTTAAAATGGCTTTTAATTCCCATTAATCTCATTCTAAGTGAGAACACAACAAAAAGTGTCCCTTGGCAGATTCACATGTGACAAGACTAAGCAATCAACATCAAGCTGAAAATTCAGCTTCCCAGCACTTTCTATGCCTGTGTGGTGGTTTAACCCCAGCCAGCAACTAAGCACCACGCAGCTGCTCTATCACTCCCTCTCTCAACTGGACAGAGGAGAGAAAATGTAAGAAAGAGCTCGTGTATTGAAATAAGGACAGGGAGACATCACTCAACCAATTACCATCATGGGCAAAACAGACTGGACTTGGGGAAAATTAACTTAATTTATTGCCAATCAAACCAAAGTAGGGTAATGAGAAAATAAAAACCAAATCTTAGAACACCTTCCCACCACCCATCCCTTCTTCCCAGGCACAGTTTCACTCCCAAATTCTCTACCTCCTCCCTGCCAGCAGCAGAGGGGTACAGGGAATGGGGGTTACGGTCAGTTCATCACACATTGTCTCTGCCACTTCATCCTCCTCAGGGCAGGACTCTTCACACTCTTCCCCTGCTCCAGCGTGGGGTCCGTCCTCCTCACACTCTTCCCCTGCTCCAGCGTGGGGTCCCTCCCACAGGAGACAGTCCTCCACCAACTTCTCCAACATGAGTCCTTCCCACGGGCTGCAGTTCCTCACGAACTGCTCCAGTGTGGATCCCTTCCATGGGCTGCAGTCCTTCAGGAGCACACTGCTCCAGCGTGAGTCCCCCACGGGGTCACAAGTCCTGCCAGAAAACCTGCTCCAGCCTGGGCTCCTCTCTCCACAGATCCTGCCAGGAGCCTGCTCCAGCGCAGGCTTCCCACGGGGTCCCAGCCTCCTTCAGGCATCCCGCTGCTCCGGCATGGGGTCCTCTCTCCCCGGGCTGCAGGTGGAGATCTGCTCCCCCATGGACCTCCCTGGGCTGCAGGGGGACAGC
>JAVJGG010000085.1:43139174-43169786 GCA_035590195.1 Aviceda cuculoides
CTCCCTGGGCTGCAGGGGGACAGCCTGCCTCACCGTGGTCTTCATCACCACGGGCTGCAGGGGAATCTCTGCTCCGGTGCCTGGAGCATCTCCTCCACCTCCTTCTGCGCTGACCTGGGGGTCTGCAGGGCTGGGGCTCTCGCATGTTCTCACTCCTCTCTCCAGCTACAGTTTCTGTGCCCCAGCAACTTTTTTTTTCCCTTCTTAAATATGTTATCACAGAGACACTACAACTGTTGCTGATTAGCTCAGCCTTGACCAGCAGCGGGTCCATCTCGGAGCTGGCTGGCATTGGCTCTGTCGGACACTGGGGAAGCTTCTAGCGGCTTCTCACAGAAGCCACCCCTATAGGCCCCTTGCTACCAAAACCTTGCCATGCAAACCCAATACAGCTTGCTTAAGACAACAGGAATGAGACCCAAAGCATTAAGAACTTTTTGTTCAAAAACTTCGGCTGCTTTCAACTCTTGGAAACAATTATTGTGTGTGATAAGCAGGTGAAATTCATGTTTGGAGAGCAGTTCAGATAACACCTTCAGGGTATTATTTTACACTGTGGTACACGCAACCAGAGCAGAGGAAATATTAAAGGAGAGCATCCAAATCAAGGCAAGAAGAAAGGAATAATAACAGACCAACACAGCAGCTGCTGCATGAGAAAGTGTTGACTAACAGCTACATTATTTAAAAGAAGAAACCAAGTCCTGGAGAGTACCCGCCAGAGCTAATATTGACTGGGACACCTCAAATCATTTCAGTGAGATTCTGGCAGGCTTCACACCACGTGGCAGTCGACAGCGCTCCAGATTTGTTTATAACAAGGGCAGAAGAAACCTAAACCACTTGTCACCACCGCTTGCGCTAACATTCCCAAGCCGGTTTTGCACCAGCTAGTCCTGCCAGCGCAGGGCAGGCAGTCAAGCTGGCCCAGGGCACCCACACCAACCGGGCACGGGGTCCAAGGCTGCTCCAGCAGCTCCTCCGCTCCGGGACGTGGTGGGGGGACCTCTCAGGGTAAGGCAGAGGCAGAAAGACAAGTTCCTCCTCCTTCGATGGCTGCACTCTACAAAGGAGACCACCCCCCACCCAATGGCGCGGGAACGTGCCCTGGTGCCTCCCGCACTTCCCAGGAAGCTCAGAGCGGCTGGGCCAGGGGCTCCAGCTGGGAAGCAGGGACCGGGGCTGGGAGAAGGATTTGCAGAGGGGCAGGGAACCACCCCCCAGGAGCATGAATCCAGTCGCCTTTAGCCAGCGGAGATGACCCTGGATTCACGGCATTTCAAGAAGAGCCCGGGCCCAGGGCTCGCCCGCCGAGCAGAGCGCAGGCAGCTCCAGGCCCACGCGTGGCCCCGCACAGCCCCAACACCTCCTCTTGCTCCGCAGCCTCCCCAGACCCCCTCAGCGCGACTGCAGAAATCAGCAGGGAGGATGTATTTGGCCACTCGAGGTCACAAGTATGTGTTTGTATCTAATCCTGTAAACGGAACAATGTTTACGTGAGTCATTTTGTACCGTATTTCACCACGGATTACATCAGATTTGTTTAGAGTAAAAGCTGCTCATACAAAAAATAAACAGCCAACTTAAAAAATGCAGATTGTAAGGAGCTGATGTGTGTTCTGACCAATCCATTTTTATATGCATCTTCTGCAATGTAGTGCAATCGAACAAACAGAAGATGGCAATAGTCCATCATCGAGTACCTTATTCATATAAGGACTTTCCTTTTAATATAGAAGAAAAATGGTTTGAGAAGAAAATCCTGGAAATGCAGCATTCAAATAACAAGATAAAATACTGCATGAGAACACCTCTGATGAAGTTTTCTACTGAAACAAAGGGGTGTTTTGTTTTGTTTTTTAACACTGCTGGTATAGTTTTAGATTCCGTTTTATGCATAATAAAAAGTTGAAGTGTAAGTATTGTACTGTTTGGATTATGCATTTGGATTAATGCAAGTATTCTAAAACTACTTACATTGTTCAGGGGGATCATTTCTGGAAAGGAAGACAGGGTATTTTGGATATTTATCCTACTTTAAGTAAAAATATTTTAAATGGCTAAATACCACAGAATAAACTCTGTTTCTAGTCAGCTCTGGCGAAAACTGTGTTCACACACAACTGCGAAGACTAGTTCTGGGATCAAATTTGCCTTTTTGTACTTTCAGGGTTCTATGCACATACAAAAGCGTATTAAGAGAACCATTTTGGGGACTGGGTTGCATAGTTCAAATTCTTGTAAGCACCAAATTAAATGGAACAGCATACTGGGTTGCTTTTGTGAAATGGTAATATTTAGGACTGCAAGATCAGTTATGTACACACAGACTTTAATAACCGAAGAGTCTCTTATTAGGTCTTATATGGTTAAACAAAACCAAGGCCGAGTGCTTCTGCTCTCCCTTTTATGATGCAAGTAATAGTAAATCACAGAAGGATTTATGGCTTCTTAAATTGTGCTCAATAATTACTGTGTTAAATACACACACCCCAACCCGATCTCTGCTTTGCAGCTATTCCCCTTTTAACACCTTTGCAACACCCACAGGAACAAGCAGGTACACACAGTCGGTCTTTTCCACTAAGGGAGATCGCTACACAAAATCTTCCAATAACAAGATCATTTATTTATGAGGCTGTGACTTTTTCCCACCCCAGTTTGTGCCCTCCCCTCTATATGCACATTACCCCGCCGCAAGGGTGGCTCATGCTACTGCACGTTCCCTGATGTGTTCCATGGGCTCAGCATGCAAGATAGATGGTTATCATTGTATTTTTACTTTCTTATAAGCCTTCTCTAGTGTTAAGCTTTTGAGCTGAGTTTTTCTGTGTACTATAAAGCCTATCTTGATTTACCCAAAAACATCTTTTGTCTTGCAAGAAGGCGTGCAGACCCATTACAACAGGTTTTACATCTGCTGGGAGAGAGATGCTAGACTCTGCTGTTAAACTGTGAACAATTACATCCCTTACCATATGGAACTACAGTCAAGCCCATTATTAGTAGATAGGCTATTTGCAGAATAACCATGCTACAGATGAAGATGGCTCTTACCATCTTCGTTGCCCACTACTGCTCAGAAACCGTCACCACTTGCACTGTTTGGAGCCAAAGCTCATGAGCCTACTAGACTTAAGGCTACTCAACCACAGTCAGGCTACGTGTTTCCACCAGCCTCCCTGATGCCCAGTTTCATCCAGGTTCTTCCATTCTCAGCGGTGCTCCAGCTCCTCCTTACCATAAACAGACAGCTGAGTCTGTGCCCCACATGCTTCGCTGAGCTAACTCCCATCAGAAGGAGATCACAGAACAAGCACACACCTCCTAAGATTGAATTCAAATATCCTAACTGCTAGAAATATTTTAAATATACAGTATAGCAGAGTATTTCTATACATAATATAGATACACACACACTCTATAGGATTCATCGTATATATGCAGAGCAAGAAAGCTTGAACCCCTCTCAGAACTGTAACATTTTTCCAGGCGGATGGTGGACTTCCTACCCAACTCCAGCAAGGCACAAAGAGCTACTTCAGTGGAAACATCCCTGTTTGTCCCTAGCCAGGGACACAAAGGACAGGTGAGGAGACTGCAGACCAGGTGTACAGGATCCAGGATTCTCCACTCGCACAATGGTGCACACCAAATGGTGAAGCTCAGCGATGCTGAAAACACGACCAGATGGCCACCTACACCTCTTCTAGCATGCTGCATGCTCTCCTTACAGGATGCGTATGCACACACACTACACTTTCTCACTACCCACTTATTTTTTAAACTAAAGGCTGCATTTACAAAGGATTTCCTCCTAGGAGAAACAGTACTGCTGTGCCCTAGTAAGATTTTCATAGGAAAAAATCTATTATCCAAAGCAACTGCACCCAGGGTGATACCCTTCAAAGAATGGCCTAAAGATACCCTTTCCAGGGGGCGAAAGAGATAAAGCAACCAGTAGTTTCTGGAAAGTGTGGTCCCACCAGGGAGCAGTGGGGCATCCATATGAAATCCTGCACTGGGAAGGGCAATTGCAGCCACACACTCCTAGCACACAGGCCAGCCAGAATGAGTCTCTGCTCTGAAGCCCAACAACTGCAATACATACACTCCACTGGAAAATCGCCTCCAAAATAAGTTTACTTTATCTTGACAGGATGTATCTGTGATAATTCTTTATCACTGGTTTATACATGCACTTACATATACAACACTTCTCTGAAGATGCTGTTTGTGAAATATTTTCCCAGGGCTAAAAACGAATTATAAAACAATATCCTAGTCTCCACATACCAGATAACTATATTTAAATTGTCTGAATTTGACATGGAATTTTGGTCCTTAAAAGTTCTTCTTGAAAGAAAAAGGTACAAGAAAGTTTGTAGGAAAAGTCTCAGGCCCTGATGTACTGCTGTCACTTCAGAGAACCACATCAGGGCAGAAGCATATGTAAATTTTTATTGCGCAGTCTGAGACTCCCATTTTTTTACAGGACACTATATGTGAAACTTGGTTTTCCAGGTGGAGGCATGACAGCAGATCACACCCAAGAATGCAAGGAGCATACAGTTCATGAACATTTGTGATTTTTTTTTTTTTTTTTTTTATTTTTTTTTTTATTTAGGAAGCTTTGCATTACGTTGTAATTGAGCAGCCCAACCAGAACTCTCCATGCCACGGTGTTACCATGGAAGAAATGTTACTTGAACATGTACTTACAGACAGCTCCAGACAGCTACCTGTGCAAGATTTTTGTTGCTATGTTTATTACACCCTTTACTTTCGAGGTTTCTCTAGCAATAACCTTTACTGTGGCTGTCTACCAGCGTGGCTTCCTAGGCATCTTAAAAAAGGAAACTAAAACTCCAAAAGTTCTAAAAATGTATCTTTGTATTGATGCACACCAGAATGTCATGAATTAAGCAATCGTAATTGCTTAACTAGTGCAACCATGACTGGTCTTACTCAAATGTGCACCACTGCCATTCCTCAGCTCTCCCCACCGGACCCTGTGCCACCCTGTCACACAAAACGTTTGTGTTGTGAGCGACAGCAGTGCCATCTGAATGTGGCCAGAGACCCGACAACTAAGTTTCCGACAGACCCCTGTAAGGCCTCAGAAGGCTATTCAACAATGATCCGTAGACATCTATCTGTCAGCAAAGCAAAACTAGGCATAAAGTGCTTGCCGGCAGCTTTGATAGGGTAAAAAACAAAACTCAGAAGTCCTGCGATACTTTTGTAATTAGAATGTCTTCTAGTAGGATTATTCTATGAAAATATTTACCTTGTTCATCCTGCTTTTATTAATTCACAGAGCTTGGCCACAGATATAATACAATCTATGTGTTTCCATATTTAGTAGAGTTGGAAGCACTGACTGCTTCATTAGAAGTTTTTGATAACGGGACACAGACCTATAAGGAGATCAGTAGTCAGAGATACTGCTTATATATGGCAATAGTTTGGTGGTGTAAGATCCTCCATTTAGAAAAAACAAGTCTGAACCTGTCAGTCCCATTCCTGTTAGCAAAGGCATCAGAGCTACCACACCAACTTACACTTCTGTCCTCAGACACATGAAGAACCAAATCACCACCACCATCAGCAGCCCTTTCAGTCACCAGATATGCTCTGATACAGTCAGTTTTCTCCCATCTCTGTCTATGAATCTGTATTCTCCGGTCTGATACAGAAGTCCATCAGCAGGACCATAAAAAAGGTTTTCTCTCATAGGCACTGAGCTCAGACAAAAAGTTCAAATTATTTTCTTAATAAAATGATGGCTAGACCAGCAGAAGTGAATTTGGGATTTTGGGGGAAGACTTGTATGGCTAAAGGTAAAATACATTATCAGTTTCTTCTTAAGCCACCAAACATGATATACAGCAGGGGTCTTCTGGCAAACATGCTCACTGCTTGCTTTCTAACCCTTTGGAAATAGCAGTGGTATCTTTAGGTCCTTAAATATTAAATTTGGCTGGCATTTTGGAAAAATATCCATGTTTGCATAACAGAGCAATCCTTCAGTTTTCCCTGCTGTCTAAAGTCATTCCAATGGGGTGAAACTGTACACAGAGCTGAGTCGTCCTACCCGCCCTTTAAGCTCTTAATCCTCTGCCTTGGACAACTGCTTACTTCTCTCTGAAGCACGCGAAAAATTATCTGTGCTGCAACATTTAATCCATCACAGAATGGCAGCTTACACTTGAAAACATTGCATTTATTCCTTCTTATGGGACTTCACGTACTCACGGTCAGCTGCACACTTCAGTCTTTTAGTGGAGGCAGCATTGCGACTGACGTGCTTAGTTCTAGTTTAACAATTCTAAACAAGTTTTAACCAAGAAGTTCAGCCATGCCATTAAACAATCCTACAATGACATAATTTCAAAATATAAAGTATGAAAAAGTCATCCCCAAAGTTCCTCACCCTTGGATTCTGTTACCTTTCCGCATATTACCATTTTTTAAATAATTTCATATTGATGGCTATGAAGCTTAAACTGCCTGCTGCATCATGAGACCTGCACAACTTTTCAGAGAGAAATCACATAGCATCCACACATTATAGCACTTCAGCTGGTGTTAGAGATGACTTTGCCTGCTTAGAATTGACTTCCTTTTCCAATATGCACTGGCTACTCGTGATCTTCTGAGAGGAAGACCACTGACACTTCACTTCTGGTCCCCTGGCAAGTGGTGTTCTGCTTTTATTGCTCAAAAACTCTGCGGTGGCCAGAGCTCGCTGCAGCTGCTCTGTGCGGGAGCAGCACCGAGGACCACGGCTGGCACAGCCCTCCGGCCCCATCCGCAGGAGAGAAGCAGCTGCTCTGAGCACACCAGGTATGTCCTTCCCTAGGATCAGCTGAAGGAGAAAGAGCATCCTCTTAACTTGGGCTTATATCTGCATGGTGTATTGCTTCAAATGAAAATCCCACCCCTAGCTGACATCTTTACTGGTAACTATTTCCATTATAAGCCATTTTCAAGGTATACGTATTAGCACTGGCTTGTTCACAGGGGCTTACATGTTTCATTTTGCATCTTCCCCTTTCCTGTTGAAGAAGGTAACAAACTTTACAAAAAATTTACGTGTATATAGGATCCTGGATATATCAGGGCAATAAGACATCCTGGTTCTATGCACAGCCTGGAGCTCTGGATGTCTATAAACCAGCAAGTGCTTTACAGTGAGAGCACCATCAGAGTGGGCACCACTGTATCTGCCTTCCTTTTTATTATTTTCTTCCTAAGCAACGGCTCCTGACCATCACAAAGAACTGATTTCTGAGTTAATTAGTATCTTGGTTTGAGTTAGTTCAGCAATTTTATGTTTCTGTCAGAATATGATCAAGTTCTAAACAATCAAGAGACTAGATGTTGGACAAAGAGAGCGTGTGAGCATATTAAACACATATGTTTGTTTTACCACTACATCTATATAAAACTACTCAAACACATAGCCTTTTGATAAACTCCACTGCCAATAGTCTGCTAGAACTATACAGCAGAAACACCCTGTTCAAATTAAGTAACAAACTTGATATGTGAAGTGTTTTGTTTAGTTTGTATTGTGTTTCAAGTACAATGATAGTCATCAGAGGCGCCAAACAATAAACAAAATGGAAAAATAATACAACAGATAAAAGTGAAATGAGAGGGAGAAAGGAGATGTCACTAACCAGACTGAACACAGGATGGCTATTTCAAGCCACTGGCACAGCTTTGAACATTTAACATGAAAAGGTGCATTTTGAAGGTTGTTTTTAACCTTTTCCTTTTTCACCTCAATACATTAAACACACATATAAAATAGTGTTCTTCACTCACTATTAAACGCAAACATGGTTATCTTTATTTCCTTCTGGGCAATAAAGTTAGTGAGTTACAGCATTAAACTGCAAGCCTGAGCAGCAGGGTCACATTGCCCATCCAAAGATGCCACTCAATTTACTGTAAAATACTCTGGCTTCAACTTCCCAGAAACATCTTGCAAAGCACAGAAAACAACCCTTGACTTTGCAAGAACCAAATGGCAACTTTTGACTCCAACTTAAAGAAATTTCCCCTCTAGAAAGAATGAACTTAAAATTCCATTCAAAGGCAGGCTGTGTTTAACAACTTTTCTGTACTCTCATTTTGGGGATGCATTCACATTACATAAATAGAGCCAAATAAAAATTGTTCTAAAAACATCTCATGAAGTTACAGTGGGCCTTGCTCTGAAAAGTCATGGGACTATGAACAACGCCTGGGGATTAACATGAAGCCTGTGTGTGCAGAGAACAGGCATATGATGTTCCTTGGGAGTACAGGGCTCTGGTCTTCACTATGTCACTAAAAAGCCAATCAGCCTCCCTAAAGCAAACCTGGACCCCCACTAACGCAACCAGTAGAAATCAACTGCAGCATCAATCTGCTTACATTGTTATTCTGAGTTACTCAGTATAAGTGATTTACATAATATTCTACAGTAGTCATAAATATGGTGCTAGTATTGTTTTCTTAAGAGAAATTAAGTCAGTACAAAACTGCAGTTTGTTAAACATTCACTCACCCCACATCAAAACCAGAAGTGCTTACTCCCAGAACTCCATTACACAAAGTTGAAAAATAAGGACAGGCAGCAGTAATTTGCAATGCATGTGTTGTTCAATGTATCTTTATGCTCAGCTGAGAAGTAACAGCCAGCCCTACCATATGCACGTTACACAAGACAGCTTTCTTTTAATGTTATCAGGGTTGACAAGAGCAAGATGCTTTCTGTTTCAAAGCATTCTCTGGTTTTTCTTGGGGTGTGGCGGTGTGGGGGGGGGTGCACAGCAGCAAGAGGAGGGATGGGAAAGGACATCCAAACAACTACAATCCAAACTAAGTGATCTGCTTTACAACATCAAAGCCCCATTTCTAGGCTGCACGAGAGTAACTCATGATCTCATATGAGACCCCAGGAAAGGAAGTGAGTTTTGAAAACACCAAGAACCCCTTTTAAGCAAGCTGGAATTTTTCAAGTCACTCAATTGAAATCGAGCCTTTCAAATAATAACAAACATGCAATCAAAACCCAAACATGCAACAAGCATTCAATCAAAACTGTCATACAATTTGCCTCATAGTGGAGATCAACTCCAGCTCTCTGCTTCAGCTCTGCCTGCCCTGGCATCGGTGTGTACTACGGTCACACTGTCTGTGCGCTTTCGTTAAGAGCCAAAAGCATCCAGCCCACAAGTTCTGTCCCACTAACAAATGAACACCTCGTGACTGATGACAACATTCATAACTGGAGATGACAACTGTGCAAGACTTACTGCTTTAGTACATGCAGAATTGGCAAATCTTTTAAGCAGTTCCCATTTATAGCCTCACAGTCCCAGAGCCTGGTCTTGATATGACTGCAGGGATTTCATGCATACCTACGCTCCTACCTACCACAAAGCCAGAGACTAAGAGTCTACCACATGAAAAAATCAAGAGGTTTTTCCATGAAGAAACACCCTTCTTGGAAGAGCAGGATGTACCCCCACAGCACTCATCATTTCAATTCTGTGAAGACTCAGAGACTTACAGGATCAGTTAATCAGCATGTTACGGGCAGATGGTTGGGAAGATGACACTGCACTGCCGAGATGATTGCCAGATGTGCCATTTCTAGGAAACCTCTGGTTCATAAAGAAAACTGAAGCGTAAACCCAACAAGCGAATCCCCTGATGGCGCAAGATATTTAATGCACAACAACTCTGAGTGCCAACAGATAATTCCATGGATTTTCCAATTAAGATGCTGCAGAGCACAGAGTCTGGGTCTGTGGATTTTATGACTCTAAAAAAGGAAATTTTCAGGCAAAGCATGGAGGAAGTTTGCTGTTCTTATTTATAATAAAAGGACAACAGAATCCCATGACTGAAAGTTTCCATAGCCGTTTCCATCAAAAAGGAAAGACAATACACAGCTATATACAGAACTCAAATGTGTCTGTTTCCTAACGGTCACATGGTTATTACCTTGAGCAGTGCTTATTCACCAGTGGCATCCACAGAAAACTGAGATCTCTCTTTCATGCTCAGATGATGATGTAGGCATGATGCATTTCTCCCTCTAACCAAAACAGCAAGACTGCGCAGAAAAAACAGCCCTGGGATGGGACCATGCAGAGGAAGGGGCAGTTCCTGCTCTGCAGAAGCAGGGAGCCCACCTGCGGTGGGATGAGATGGTCAGGAATGAGCCCTGCCTTCCCTGAGACAGGAGTACCGCAAGGTCTGCGTAAGCACACCAGATTACTTGCCCGTGCTCACATTCACCCTAGTTAGCTAGGAGAGGTTTACTTTATAGACCTAAAAATAACAAATTACTGAGTCATTCAGGGATGGAGACCTATGATTGGACTGTGAATCAGCTAACCAGCCCAAGAAAGAACATTATGCTTCAGAAAAACATAAAAGAGAAATTGCTCTGCACCGTAGAGAAGAGCTAGATCTAGCTCAAGCTTTCTGCACCCAGGAGCAGGGCACAGCTCTATGTATCCACACCTCCTGGCATGAACTGAACACACCTGCAGTAAAAGCCTGAGATGCTCTAACACTGGTAATGCAGATGTGGCAGAAGAGACTTCTGTTCTCACACATACACAAGTAACATTAATGAGCCCTGGATGTGCTCAAGCGTAAGAGCCATGTCCAGAACACCAAGCAATTCTTCTGGCAGGAGTCTCACTTCCACACCACATCACTACCTGCAGGTCCAACACGGCGCACAGTCACCTCTGCTGCTGCTGGAAAGCACACAGGTGGTTTGGGGCCACTTTAGGCAAACTGGAAAATAAAAAATTTGGGGGTAGAAATAATGTACTAAACAGTGCTTCTTCCCCGCTTTGCCTATGAAACAAAAGCATAACTGCAGCAGCAGGGAATGCTGCAGCGTAACACCTTCAACCCCTTTACAACAAGTTTGTTGCAGTAACAGACTCGCAGTCTCCCTTGGAAATCCTGATGTCTTCTTCAATGTGCTTTGTAACCACCTCCTCAGCTTCTTTTCAAGCTGAGACAGAGGGTAAAAGCCCTGCTTCTATTACTGCAGTTCACAGGAGACTGGGGAAAGCAGCCTGTGTGCTGGTGCCTTTGGAAAACAGCTGGGTGGGAGGGTGTGGAGAAGAAAGTAGAAAAAAAGCTACCCATTGTGCACTGTTAATTAAAGCTGAAAGAAACCTGGAGAAGCTGGCTACCAGCCTGGGCTGTGCTTTGGACTTCACTGCCAGTTTGCTTTGAGCCACCCAGTCTTCAACCAAGACTCTTAGTTTTGTTGCATGGCATTTTACTCTACCAGAGCCCAGTCCTTCAGTGACAAGTTTGCCATATTAGCCCATAGGAAAGACTATTTCTGTCGCACAAAAGCTGGTAGTCCAATCCAAATTGTTGGCTGCAAGCTCAAGTCCTGATTTTCTGATGAATCAGCAAAAAACATTAATCAGCTCTTTGCTAAATACTCAATTGCTTGAAACAACAGGAATAACTTTTGAATGTTTAAGCTATTTTCTCACTGCTCAAATCTTCCTTTTCTCTAGGTCTTTGAACAATGGCCTCCTTCAACAGAAAGTTTGGGGTGCTGCACATGTGAGAACTGACCTTGGGAGAGACAGATTTAATTGAGGTTGGTGGACAATTTTGCTTTGCCAAGAAGTTCCTCTTATCCTTTATTTTAATGTTTCTCTTTAAAATTCACTTGTATTGGCAGACTCCACTTTTCTTCCCCTTCTGCAAGGACTTAATCTGAACATTGCCTATTTTAATTTCAGGCTTAGATGAAGAAGCTATTGGAAAAAGTTTGTTGTGGGTCACACTATGAACGTTGACCATGGTCCCAAAAGGGATATTGAGGTTTCTGCTGCCGTTTCTGGGGAGCGGAAAAACAAAACAAAACAAAAAAAAACACACAAAAAAAAAAAGGGTTGTTTTTTTTTTTTAGAATTAATTACAAGCTCTGTCTCAGAGGGCCAGAGGTTTTTAAAGCACTTGTGTCAGCCAAAGCCTTATCTGACCCATTCCTCTCATCCTTGCTTCAAAAAACGACAGTAGGGTGGATGGAAAGAGATGAGAAGTTTGTCTGACTGGGTGCCTTCTGGGGAGCACTTGAAAAGCCTTGTGCACCGTCCTGCCTGGTCCTCGCCTGGCTGCAGAAGGTCAGCCCGAGGAGAGGCAAACAGGGCAGGTTTGCCCTTGAACAAGCCCCTCACTCCGCAGTGCAGCCCAGAGCAGCCAGTTCCAGCCGGGCTTCCCAGGAACAGGCTTCGTGGCTCAGAGCAGCCGGGGGACGCGCTGACATGGGCAGCCCCCAACATCAGCTCCTGGCGGCGGCCTCGCTCCAGGAGACGGTGGCAGCCGTGTCCCGGCGGGAGTGGAGCTGGACGCCCGCCGGAGCGCAGGCTGGGGACGGCAGCATTTCCCCCACCCCCGGGAGCTGCGTTCCTGTCGCACAGCCGAGAGCCTGGGATACCTCCAAGCCTGCACAGAGCCCAGGTCCGCGGCGGCCCAGCTGTAGAGAAGAAATAGCTTGTGCTGCCACCAACTCATGTCTCACACTGTGTAAGTGGGCTCCCAGCTCACAGGCGTGATTCCTCTCCAGCCAATTTCCACATTCGGAACGAGAATGAGAACACAACCCAGTGACAGCAGTTCAATGGCCCCCCCGCCATCCCTGGCCAAACCTTCCCAGTCTGGCAAAGTGCTCAAAGCAACGCAGCTCCTCCCAGCCCGTGCCTGCAGTCCTGGGCACCAGAGCAGAGCAGGAGGATGGTCTCCATCAAGCCTACCCCAGGAGAGAGGGGAAAAAGCCCAAGTGGGGCATAGGCACATGAGGACACTGGACATGCACAGACACACACAGAGCTGGCGCTGGGAATGAAGCGGGGCAGGTCACACTGGGCGGGTGTGCTGCAAGGGTTACGCTCATGAGATAGGCGGATGGCAGGGGGAAGAAAGTCAAGGGACACACCAGTGCTCCTCTAAGCCTTCCCATGACACCGAGTACACGTCCATCACAAGGAGGGTTAAAACCTGCAACCCCTGGCACTCACCACTTCTTCCTAAGTCACAAGTTTAACCCTCTCTTCTCCTGAGGCACATGAAGAGCTATGACTCTTTAGGGCAGACAGGTTTCCTTCAATTTGCTTGAAACTGAAGCCTGACGGTATGAGGTGTGACACACAAAGTCCATGGGACATGAATCCTAAAGCTAAAGCCTGCCAGCCCGCAAGGAAGACAGTGCAACAGGGCCCACAGCAGCAGTGCCAGGGAAGCAGGCTGTTATCGAAACAGCTGTTATCGAAGCAGGCTGTTATCATCGAAGCAGGCTGTTATCGGCAGGATCCCCGCAGGAGCTGCCACAGCTCGAGGAGACTGCCCGAAGAGGAGAGAGCCCAGTGCCAGGCAGCTGAGAGGGGACCAGAGCATGCCCCTGCCTCTGACACCCAGGAAAGTAACTGAAACCAAATTTTTACATCACAGCACCTGCCTACCAGACCCGAAGAGCTCAGATTCAGATTCCCAGAAAGGCTGAATGCTCACACTGCTGCCGAAACGGACTATAATGCAGGTATAAAAACTGTCAATGAAACAAACATCTAAACTCATCACCTAAAAGCAATGAATAATTGACCATTATGGTTTTGATCTGAGAGTCTCAGAAATAAGAGAGGGGCAAGAGTACTCACAATAATGTAAAGACAATTTTGTCTCTGAAGGCACCCCCTTATTTCACTGAGAAAGATTCAGTGAAATTTGGGGGAAGGAAGGGACTATGGGTTCAGGTTAACATGAACTGGCTTGGAGTAAAGGATGTGTACGTGGCAGCAATGCGTTAGCAGAAGGTACATACATTTGTCCATGCCTTTGGGCCCCTTCTTGTAAAGTGATAAACACTCATAGAAGGCAAGTCCATGAGGAAATTGTGTATTTAACAGAGGGTTTGGGTTACGCACCATAAAGCAGATCTCAAGTCATGTACTAAATGTTTACTAACACTAATGTACACAACTTACCTATTTCACTTCTTTTTAAATAAACATATGAACTTCAGTTTCTCTCCCCAAACCTCAGATCTCTCTCAGAATATACTACTTTCCCACATTCATAGAAAAGATATCAGCTTTTCCATGACCATCCATTTCCACTAATTTTGTGCTTGATTCCAAAGCCTCCCAGTAAACATATGGGAAGAACAGGAAGGAAGGCAGACAGACAGGTGATTAAGGTTAAAAGAAAAGAAAAAGAAAAAAAGAAGAAAAAGAAAAAAGCCATACACCAAAGATTCATCACTCATCCCAAGAATACATCTCTCTGAGCATGTATGTACCCTGAGCAACCACAACGTAAGCCTGTGGTACTCCAGTTCAGAAAACTCCCATTAACAAAAGCAGAAGCTATCAGGGTAGTAAGCTTTACAGAAAAGGTCACAGCCAGGCCTGGGAACAGTTTAAGAAAAGAAAACACCAGCCCTTAACTTAAGACCGCTTACTGCTTTGCCAACTGCACAAATGTGTCTTTCTTGAAATCATTTCAACGCTATCTTCGTGGAAGTATGTGTAAGTACACAAAAATAGCACTGGCCATCTGCAGCACTTGAGATCTCGACCGCATTTGGCCAAGCAGCAAGGCACGACTCACCAGCTCTTCAACTTTCTGTTTGCAAAGACACAGTACACCCCGAACCGCTACCGAAGCAGATAATGAAGATAATATTGCGAAGCATTTGCTTAAAGAACTAAAGCCTATCCACCTGCGAAGGAGCAGCCAATGGGTGAAGCAGAGCAGACAGAAGACTGCACTCCAGCCAGTAAGTAACAGAATCTGCTGCAGCTTACACAGTTTTTGTGGTGTTTTACATTATAAGGCAGTTGTAAAGGGCTTATTTTGTAAATCTGTTTTAGGGACCGCGCATGCAATTTTATACTTCTTTCCAGGTGAAAGACTCCGTCTTTTCATTACATGTTTCTATACACTACCAACGCTCTCAAACATTCTCTTTAATTTTTAAATAACTACCACTGTATGTATTTTTTTTAAATTGACAAATAAGGTGAACAGGAAATCATCCATGCATTATGCAAACCACAAAATACATAGAACACAAATAAGCAGTCATAACTATAAATAAATATAGAAAACTAAGGCAGACAAACTCACACCTGTTAGGCTGAGACATGGAACAGCCTCTAGCTACACCACCAAAGACTGCTGATCTACAGGTAAGGATTGCTCTGTATTGTGTATCTTAGCAAAATATTTTTTCCTTAAGCAACTACTTTTGTTTTAATTTATGACTAAGGAAACATAACTATATAAAACTCATAGTTTAAAACATCAGAAAATACAATTAAAAATCAAATATTTAAATGACAAATGTTACTATTAAAATAGAATATTAAGCGGAACAATTTCTTTATTTGAACCACATGTTACTGCTTTTAAATACCCAGTTTTAGGACACTAGGAAATTACTAATCATGAAAATGTTTTATTGACGTACTCTTAATAGAATAATTCCAAATTTGATAGGACAGTTGCTTCTAAAAGCTGGTCTGTTTAATCCTCTAATATCAAATCATAAACTGACCATTCCTAATACTCTGGTCCTAACTTTTCCTCTTACATCCACCACTCCCTAATTCAGATACTATAACTGATTGGAGATAGCAAGGATCTCGGTGGGGGTTTTTTCGAGGCTTAAATAAAAAAAATGGAATATTTGGGTTAGATCTGAAAATGATCCTACACGCAAATGGCTCAAAGCATTGCCTAAGTTTCAGTGTGAATATCAGGGTTTGCACAGCTACTTCACAGGCTCTAATCTTTTAATGCTAAAAGGTTGTGGATTTAGAATAATTTAGACCCTTGCCCAAAAATCAGAAATAAAAATAGAATGAAAAATTTAGCTTATCAGGAAAATTAGCCTGTTGAATTTCAGATTTCAAAAGTAGCATACGGACTCCTGGAAGAAATAAGAAGAAATGAAACAATTACTGATGGGTTTTGCAAGACAGGAATAAAATTCTACCCTTGAGGTACCCTTCAAAGAGCCTGCTACTTTAACAAGAAATAAACAATCTTATCTACAGCTACTCTTTATACCTGTCAGCTCTGCTCTCTCCCTTTGTCCTTCAGAACACCAGAAATGAATCGTACGTGCCAAGAAAACACCACGTATGATCGAACTGATCTCGTAACTTCGGTCAGCAAAACCCGCTATAAAGCGCTGCCAATGCTAAGCGCTGCCTGTGCTAACCGGTGTCGTTTCACGTGGCGCGCTTTCTCCTGCCAGCTTAACAGCAGTTAAGTCTTCCACCTAAGCTTCGTTTGCGGACTCAGCCGAAGTGACGTGCGGGGGGGCGACACGCTGACCTCCCCACGGCTCCCCACGCACCTCACTCACCGGCAGCCCTGCTCCCACCCAGGTGGTGCAGCGCAGGGCCTTGCTTTGACCCAACCTGGGGACAAAAATGTTTGTTTTCCTCATCTCTGGGTTGCCTGAAAACATCAGCTTGCAACATTTTTTTCTTTTTTTAAAGGATGAGCAGATGGGGAGGAGAGGAAGGAAGGAGGGGAGCAGGCAGAACTAAAGCTCAGCACCCAGATCTGCATCAGATTTAGAAACAGATGTTTTATATCCAAATGGAAGTGAGAATTCATTCAGAATCATAAAAAAGTCAAGACCTTCTACTGCAATACTGCATACTTCTGAAAGGTGTTAATGGGACTCCTCTCAGCCCAGCCACTGGCAGAAGATGTTTGTAATGCACTGAACTTACAAGCTTAGGAATTGTTTTTGCAAATACAAGGAATGAGAAACACAGATACAATCACTAGTTCATAAGGACTTACGAATATTGGCTGCGTTATACAAAGAAGTTCAAATTCTCACACTCACCCCCCCCAGAATTATATGACCAACCAAAAAACACAGGCAGCCAGGGACAAGTATAGTCCCAACAAAGAGATGTCATAAAAGAGGTCATGGCTTTATTTCACATTTTTTGTTAAAGTACCATTTTAAAGGTCAGATGGTATAGCCAATTTCTTCCAAACTGAGCAAGTCAGCTGCTCCCTTCAGTCAAGGGATGAGGAAGAAAAGCCAATGCCAGCTAGGACCTGCTGCTGCTCAGCGCAAAGGGCTGCAGTCAGATGTGATGTGTTGGGGTGCTGCCAGCCCGGCGGGTGACACGGGGTCCCTGCCCAGCAGGTCGTTCAAAGGGCTGCGGGCCCTGCGCGGGCACTCGTGGTGCCAAGAGGGGACACCGGCAGAAAAGGCAACTGTGCAGGGCTGGGGGATGAGACGCACACAGGAGGAAAAACAGGGGACACAAGGCAGGCAGTCCGCAAGGCCCGACAGCACCATCAGGACTGGCACGCCGTCTTAAGAAAGCCCCAACGGACGGCATTCTAAGTCAGAAGAGGTCTGAGTCCAGCTTTTTGTTTGATTCATCCCACGCTCAGGAAGTCAAGAGTTTGTAAATAAAATATCACAGCATGGAAAAACACCTTCCTCCATCACCAATTGCTACCTCCTCACTAGAATATCCTGAATTTTGCCTTTTTGGATTGAAAGTGAGAAGTACTGTTGAGACGTAAAGAGCTGTTTACACTTCTGTTCTTCCCCTTACTAACCATAGCTGCAGACAGGACATACCCGCAGCTCGACCAGTGCTCACCTGGGCTGGCGGGGAGCCACTGCTACTCGTGGGGACACAGCAGCAGTGACTTTCACGGGACACACAGCCTTTCTCAGCCGCTTTCACGGGGGATGCTACTTTCACCCGCACCCCGATGAGCAGCCCGAGCAGAAACATGGCTCACGCAGTCCTCTGTCTTCTCACACAGGACCTGAGTGGTCTTGAAAGCAAGAGCTGGAAGGCACAGCAGCAAGGAACCACCACCCCCGAGAAGTCACTGCCACACTTACCGATCCCCCTTTTCCCCGAGCCACGCCGGAGGAAGCATGCTCTGAGCACCACCACGTACGATGCTATCTTACAGTCACTTGCTTACTACTTCCTGCAGCAGGAATGCTATTTGATCTCTTCTGTCATCCTAATTTGACTAGTCATCCCATTTTCCTCCGCTATATTCTATGCATCTGTGACAAACAAGAACAACTACCACCCAATACGCCATTTTAAAGGGCTGAAAAAGTACATAGTGTGTTTTGCATACTTTTATTCTCTTAAGTATTGAAATCCAGACATTGCCTTATGACAAGTGTTATAATAAGAACAGAAAAAAACGCGAAATCTTAAGTCTCTTGGCAAACTTGCAAGAAGTCAAACGTACCAACATACCTCCACAGTCACTGCAAAAAACACCTTCCAAAGGAGACCAGCAATTACAACCACCGACCCTGAAACGTCTCCACCCTGGCCCCTACCCCACCGCCGGCCAGGTCGGGCACCTTTGTGGAGATGCGGAAAGGGAGCAGACCAGCCCTGAGCACCCACTGGCGGCGAAATGCCCAGGCGACCGGAGGAGAGGGCTTTCCCTTGGACAGCCCCCGCCAGCTCTCGCCCCCCCAGAACGCCCAGCTGAGCGCCTTCAGAGCGCAACGCCGAGAACGGAGGGACAGGATCCCACCGCCTGCACATCACAGCTAGCAAGCCCGGCTTTTAGGTCCCCCCGCTGGTCCGGCTCCTAACCAAGGAGCGAGCGTGCCCGCCCTGTTAAGGCCCCCCTGAGACTCACAGCAGCCTGCCCCGATGGTTTCCAGTCAGCAGCCACCTGTGCGCTCTGCTCAGAGCAGGGCAAGACGAACGTCCAAACTGGGGGCTGTCTTCCAACAGGATTACACCAGCACGGCCGGGACTGCAAGTTCAGACCACTACCGGTATTCCTACCGCATTAGAAAGAAAATATTAAAAAAAGATTCTTCTTTCAGCACAACTCAGCACAATTCACAACTGCTGTGTTTTGTGTACTGCGCTTCCTCTTTCTCTAGATTTCCCATAACATCAGAGATAACATTTGGCATGATCTTCTTCCCTGATAAACTCCATTTGCAGTTCAAAAAGTACTTCTGGGGACAGTGACCACTGTCAACCATTCCTGACCCAGTAACTGCATTGCATATTTATTTATCAAGCAGCTGCATTAATTTCCATGAATAGCTAAAATGTGCACTCAGTACTACAGAAACCTCATTGTGTTCAGGGTAAAAAAAAAAACCAAGAAAAAAAACAACTCTACCAGCTTGTAAATATTATTCTTATGTTCAGCAAAGCAGCCACGAACTTTGAAATTTGACAGCCAAGTTACAGAAGTCAACAAAAAGTGCCTTAACAGTACTGGAAGGGTTACAAACGATAGCATAAGAGTTTAAATACAGAAGGAACTAAGCAACTTTAATGGTTTATGCAACTTTCCTTTAGTGTATTTTACCAAGAGAACATGATTTACAAACTGAGAAAGTTCAAAACTTTCGTATATTTTATCAAATCACTCTTGTTAATTTGGTGAATCAAGTTTGCTGGTTTTGCACAATTAGTTGATATTATTTACATAGAATAAATATACTTTATGCTGGACCAAGCATTTGAACTGAAATGCTGCTCAGGTATGAAAGGCTATTCTCACATACAAATCAGATTGCTGGGTGCTAATACATACCCTCCAACACACACCAAATAGCAGTGGTTACACAGCAGCAAAAAAACAACTTTGTACGAATTTGGGGAGGGGATTGGATCCTTAAGCTTAGTCACCACCTCAAGTAGCATTTGGACAAAAAGACCCTAAACTGACCCACCAATTAACATCAAATGAGGAGTATTCACAGTTTCCAGATGATCCCCAACATGGGATGAGGAGTGAGTATCTATGCTCATTTCAATCTGCACATCACTTGGTGGAGCCACCACCAGTTCTCAGGTTCTCAAGAGAAGATGTTCTCATTATGAAGGTTGAAGGGCAGCTCGAACAAGAATGCAACGAGAGCAAGCACGAAAGGACAGCTCCTCTCTAAAGTGGAAGCACGCCTTCTGCCAACCACACACAACCCATCTCTGCAATCCACGAAGAGCAGGAGTGCAGCCATCACGGTGGCTGTGGTTATGAGGATCCAGAAGCACCAAGCAGCTGCATGAAGGCCACTCTGCTAGACTGACTCTTTACCCGAGCACAGGAGTTAGACCTCGTGGTACCACATCTCCATAACTCCTCAGGATCCACACTGGGACGACTGATGGAGGGAAGAGGCTAGTGAGGGGACAGTGTTTGCTATCAGCGCTGAATTATTCAGAGCAGTAGGGCCTTTTGGAAAGAGCTGAGTGTATGACTAGGTGACAAAAAGAGCAGATAAAATTCATCACAAACACAAATGACGTCTCCGCCCTGCCATGCACCACAAAAGCCTCTAGCCTTACCCATGCAGTAATGGGCTTTAGGCTGAACACGACTGCCCTGTGACTCTGTCCCTAACCAATTTTGAAGTCCTCCTGAAAGACCTGAAGACTTGTCTGCAGTACTGATTGTTAGACGGTCTAAACAGGCCTCACACTGTGGGAACCCCTCAGCACCGCAGAATTACATTGTCCTATGTTATGACACACAACTCTAACAACTGTATTTTCCTTCTCTCACATAGGTCTCCCAGCAAGAGAAGAGGCCCTGTGCCTGAGAATGGAAGGTGCTCTAGACCCTTAACAAAGAGCACCACAGCAGTCAAATCAAGAAAGGTAAGGACATGCCATTGATATTGAAAGATGTACAGAGTCTAGCTTGGACTTTGGCCTCCTTCTCAACCACAGACAGTTGATAAATCTGCTGGTATCAAATGTAAAATTTGTCTAGGGTGTCTTCCATGCTGCAGACACAATATACTTTACAAAGTTTTAACGTCCACATCTCTAATCACACATTTCTGAAATAATCCTTTGTTGTGTGATGCCTCAGCACAAGAAATACTTCATGAACTTCCTAAGACATTTAATATCTTCTACTAAGTCCAAGTATAGAAAGACCCACCTCCAGGTACTTTGCTTTAGGAAACCCTACAGAGCAGGAACAAGTTTTAAATACATAATATGCAGAGAGGGTCCTGCTTGTTCTCTTCCTCCTGTCAGGCTGCCTATGTACACAGCAGACAGCAATGGGAAGAGAATAGTTTTTAAATACAGTGTGTTACCATCTGAAATAAAAATGCCATTCACTATTGGTGCCTTTCCAGGAGATCTTCTCGTTTTAGCCATTATCACCCCCAGCCTTGCCCATTATTACATTATTAACGCACATATTCACATGGTAGTTATATTATAATACCTGCTCTCCACACCATCTTAGTCCTTTAAAAATCCAACCAAACAAAACCAAATGCCTTGATGACTACAGCTTAAACATAAAGATAGGATGGCAGGTCCTCGTATGGGAAAACTACCAGGAAGAGATTAACTGCAGGCTTTGGGTGTGAACGGGCGTAACACCTGCTCCTTGCTCCACTTATCCATGCAAGTTTCAGAACAGCACCTAAGCTCGTCAGCCTTTACAGGGTCTGCAAGAGAGATACAGAAAACAACATACCAAAGGAAACAATTTTACCTATTTGAAAGAAAACTTCCATTTCTAGTTATTGCAAGGTTGCATTCAGGTTCCAATCTGCTACATGGAGGCATCAGCTACTGACTCTGAATTGTGGCAATAAGGAAATTCTTTGTTTTCTAAAAGACAGGGTGGGGGGTTTTTCCCAGCTCCATGGCATGCGTTTTCCAGTTGCATAGGTTTTCATTTGCCAAATACGGCAGCATTATATCTATATCTGTTCTGCCCTCCCTACAGAGGATAATCCACCCCCATAACCATTCTGTCAAAGAAAAGCAGACAGCAGATGTGATTTCTTCTTGGAGATCCTCTAAAATTTAGATCTGAATGACTTGAGAGGACAGCTCTAGCTTCTATGTTATGGTAACACACAGACATACTCCCGTGCATCATGCTACTAAAAGGAAAAGTTTAAAGCAAACTGTGTTAGCTGCACATATGGGTTTCTTTCAAGTGAACATTAGAAAACATTGGCATACACTAGATATTTCCATGCTTGACTAACAGAAGAGAGTCTTTTATGCCTGTAAACAAAACAGAACACTTGTACAAGGAATATTGATATCCCTCACATGCTTCCTGGTAAACCAGTGCTAAAAATACATACTGGTCCTTAAGCGTTAATGAGATGTATTTACAGTCACAAAATCACTGTGGCTCAGTTCCCCTCCTAGTTCACAGCGCAGAGGCTTATACCCACAGAAAAGGGGCAGCACAGGGCTTGAAGACAATGGATTAAAGTCAAACGGAGAAGCAAATGGATTCTCTGTTCAAAACAGCAGTATGCCCTCGAACGCCATCAAAAAGTGAGACGGCACCACTTGGAAAATACTAACTATGCATCCCTGCTGGAAATTATATGGTGCGGAAATGTGGTCATTTCTGAGATGTATGCCAAGTTTATTTTGGAGTAGAAAACTTATACTAATTAATGGAAAGCATAGCACCTTTTGTCTTACTGAGATAATCTTTCTCTACTTCTAGGAACAAAGATATTATAAGATGTTCAACTCCAGCACAAACTCCTCAGCAAACAACTGCAGTCACAGCACAGTAGTAACTAAGACAGTCATTCCCCTGGTCTACTGTTTAATTTTCATAGTAGGATTCTTGCTGAACAGTGTGGCAGCATGGATTTTTCTGTATGTTTCTAGCAAGAAGAGTTTTATTGTCTATCTCAAAAACATCGTTGTTGCTGACCTCCTAATGAGCTTGACATTTCCTTTCAAAATTCTGGCCGATTCAGAAATTGCACCTCCACAGCTCAACACGTTTGTGTGCAGATATTCTGCTGTTGTTTTTTATACAAACATGTATATCGGGATAACATTTTTTGGCCTCATAGGTTTTGACAGATACTACAAAATTGTAAAGCCTTTATTCACCTCCTTTGTTCACACAGTTAACTACAGTAAGGTGGTCTCTATAATCGTATGGTTATTGTTAATGCTTATATCACTTCCAAATATTATTTTAACTAATGAAATCACTAAAGAAAATTATTCCAGAAAATGTATAGGTCTTAAAAGTGAGCTTGGCAGACAGTGGCACGAGGCATCAAGTTACATTTGCACAGGGATTTTCTGGGTTGTTTTTCTTCTGCTAATCATTTTTTACACTTCTATATCAAAAAAAATATATAGCTCTTATAAAAAATTCAGAAGGAACTCAGATGTGACCAAGAGAAAAACCAGCCGTAATATATTCAGTATTATGTTCGTATTTGTCATTTGCTTTGTACCCTATCACCTCTGCAGAATACCATACACTCTGAGTCAAACTAGCTCACAATTCAACTGCCAGTCAAAAAAAACTCTGTACTATGCAAAGGAGTTTACTCTTGTACTGTCTGCTGCAAATGTGTGCCTTGATCCGATTATTTATTTTTTCCTCTGCCTCCCCTTTAAAGAAAAGCTGTATCAAAAACTGCATCTCAAGCTGAAAACTTCAAATGAGTTTGAAATTTCTAAATCCAGAAGATCAAATACACTTCAGGGAAGTATAAACATAATATAGGTTCAGGTCTGTGAAATAATTCACATTTCAGGAATTTATTCAAGAATGCGAATGTCTCAAAGGAAACTGAACAGATGAGAACCAGCAATAAAACAGAAAAAAGGTTTCAGCATAAAATACCAAGTGCTGTTTCTCTGTATAAAAACATTATTGCATGTTGCCAATGTATTTACTACCTGCTATTTCAGCTGATGCTATGATTGCATTATGGTGTGATACAACCTATCTGGATCCCAAAAAAAGAGAGAGGAATAACTGGAACAACACATTCTGGAGCTCCAGGCCATGGTTCTCTGAACAGATTATCCTACAGACCAATAATCAAACTGATATGCTGCTGTTTCTCACAAAGCCAACACAACACACATGACGATCAACAAACCAGCCTGAAGGGGCTGGGAACAACAGATCGCTCCACCTCGGCTGGAGCAGACCCCTCAGAAACAATATGGTGAAGTTCGGCCCAAGTCTCTCTGACTTGGCCTCCACCAGCCCGTAAGAGAGGACTGAGACCCTGAGGGGAAGCTCTCACGTATTTGCTAGGTCACAAAGTGTTGAAGACAACGTGCAGCTTAAGGAAGGACTCCATTCCAACAACTGGGATGAAAACCAGAAGAAGGAAAAAAA
The DNA here is from genome assembly GCA_035590195.1 of Aviceda cuculoides. Taxonomy (NCBI): domain Eukaryota; kingdom Metazoa; phylum Chordata; class Aves; order Accipitriformes; family Accipitridae; genus Aviceda; species Aviceda cuculoides. Next base: position 43,163,391 of record JAVJGG010000085.1, read on the forward strand.
AAAAAAAAATCCACATCAAATCCTCAAAGATCTGCAGAGCCTGAAAATCCCTTGGTAAAATTTATATATATGTGTGTGTATATATATATATATATATATATGCTTTCTTAAGGGAAACTTTCTATAAAATTAAGAATTAAACATGACTATTTGTCACCCTTGGGCACCAAATGTCAGAATATTTCTATAAAATGTGATGCTCAACATAAGCAAGTGTTTAAAGAGGATCCTTCTATAAACTAAACAGCACACAGTTACACTTTACCATATTCCTCAGGACTCTTCTGAAATAACATGGTGTACACCAGAAATGTTCATACCCAACTGACTGAGATACTAGTAACTCCCCTGCTGTTGTTGCAGAAGGAGGTAAGAAGACTCAAGGAGCCTTTTGCAAACACACATGTACAGCTGTCTAGAAACTCTGAGGTATATTTAAATCCAGAAAGAATGGGTTTTGGTTTTCCCATGCTTTTGGCACGATCATAAAGCACTTCCCTCTGTACAAAAGCAATAGCTGAAAGCCACCAACCTTCTATGTATAAATATAAACTCTTTTTTAACTGTATTTTTCAGTGCAGCTTTTGGGGGTTTGTTGTGGGAGGGGTTGATTTATTTTACCATTGTACAAGGAAAATACACCAGTGCATAAAGTACCCACACAAAGCTTTCAGGCAGTGGCTCTGGAAGCTGAATACTTTCATTTTACTTAACAAAAAAGATACAGGGACAGAAAACAGAAGTAACATGTGCTTCACCTTTCTGCCACTGTGTTTCATTTTAGTCCTAACAGATAATCTCTCAGGGTGAAAGATTTTTAAACATACGGTCTTTGAACCTTCTCCAAGGCTGTGGGTAACTTCTCTTGGTCTGAGACCACTGATCTACGGTAACAGTATTCTACCATCACACAGGATTATATTTCAACTGAAGGACCAGGCAACTCTGCTGAGTTTAAACACACCTTTATGGAGCATATTTACCTCACTTATTTCCCACTTGCCTGAAGAGCAGTCCCACCCCAAACCCAGAAAGCAGCCAGCACCCACCACCCAGGGGAGCCTGGATGTTCATCTGACTGCGGGTGCTGGGGGGATCCTCAGCCCGAACCAGCCCTTAGGGACTACAGGAGAAGGCTGCATTTTGGTTGTGTTTTTTAAAGAAAATACATAAAAGATTATTTATATGGTTCTTTCAGAGCTCCCTGACTCTTGCCAAACTGAGACTTCACAGGCGCTTCCCTCCAAGCAAGGGAAATAGCCTGTTGGGGAAGGGAATCTGTTGCTTTGTGGGAGATTTTTTGTCATTTATGGCAAAAACATTTAGTTCCTTACATGGCATGGCTTGGTATTTGCCTACGTAAATCCAAATAATTGCGGCTGTGAAAGCACGCTGGCATACAGAGATGAAAACACTTCCACAATATATATTTGTGTAACTTTTTAATTACTTTGTGAGCTTTGAAAAAAATACTTCTATTGTAAAATTGTTTCCTCACCCCACTAGATTACTGATATTAGAATGACAAAAAATTACATATCCAGGGGAAAGGATGCCAACCAACACAATTTTTCAAAAGTGATGCTAAATTTCTAGCTTTTCGTTCACTTTGAGAAAATCTTCCTCCAGTAGCTTCAATAGTCAGAAAACGCTTCTATGACCCCCCATCCTACTCTAATCTGCCACCCTGTGTGTGACAAGTCTCAAATAAAACCATTTGAGACCACCAGTCTCAAAACACCATTATTAAACCAAGTGTCTGCTCTATTTCCCCAGCCTTGCTCTTTACTTTGAACTGGGATGGAAAGGTATGGGGCCAATTTTTTTTCTGCACTGGGTAAGTTAATTCTTTCACACCTTTCCCAGCACATCACGCCTCAGATAAACCTAGCCAGCTCCTCAGGCACCCAGAAGTCTTGTGGTCACATGAAGTGCCAGCTCTTGCCTTGTCAACCTGCCACCTGGAGGAACTTCCCCAAAATTCTTGCGGTGAAAGTTATGGGTAACCCAGAACTAAACAGGGTTCCCTTTCGACAGCGACCCAGTCCCCAGCTGCGGCTCCTCCTGACTTACTCATGACTTATCACCCTCCATTGCACTGCAGGAGCAAGAAGCTGGGTTTGGTCTGTTTATTCTTTGGAGAGCGAAGTTATTCTGCTGGACCTGGAATCCCTTGCAAAGGCGTGGTGCCCCTGGGAAGAACAAGCCTGCATCACAGGCTGCCAAGAGAGGTACAAAACACACATTTGCACAGAAAAGTTGTGCTTACGCATTTTGGCCTCTCTCCCCCAAGCCTGGTGGAGTTCCCGGTCACCCCTTTGTAAGGAGACACTGTTCTCCTGTTCAAAACCTTGAGATAGTACCCAAGGATGGTGGTGCAAATCTGCTTTAAAAAGCCTGTAACTTCTCACATTTTAAACTATACATCACCTCATAAACCTGCCCTAGCCTTTAGCAACACCACACAGCTATCTACCCAGAAGCCAACTTAACATTACACTGGACAAATGACAATGCTGCAGTTACTGTGCAATGGGTTATTTATGCTAATATCATGATGTAAGGCTTCAAAATGGACCATTTTCTCTGCCACTGATAGAGCATCGTAATTTTTCAGGGAAAGAGCTAAACCTAGCAAATGGAAATCCCTTCTCCAAACACTATTTCGGGACAGAAAGCTCGCTCCACAACTGCCTCAATATATAAAAAAGTTCCAATTGTGCAGAAATCAGCAATATTAAACAGAGTTTAATTTTGCAGAATGTAATCTCAAAAAATTATCTGTATTGTAAAAAAAAAAAAAAACCAAACCAAAAAAACTCACCAAAGAGGGGACAGATGCCACTTTACCTAACAAGACCACACAGTCACAACCAGAAGATGTAATGAGGGAGCACCCCTTGTATTTGCTAACTTTAACATAGAAGGGACAGGAGGGAAGGGCTAGTTTCCCTCTGCTGACACTCTCACACATTCTCCCATCTCACCCCAATAAATAAGTCTTTTATTATTTTTATGAGAGCACCTTCATTAGCACATCTAATATTCATCACTTTAGGGCACCCGTGTATTGTAAAACCCTGTTCAAACAATTAAAACTAAATATTGATAATTGACAGCAGGTGACAGGGCAGGCTAAGGAGCTACTCACTATTTGACAGTAGGCGGGTGTGCTCTGCTGGCTGCCAGTGACGTTGATCCCCAGGATGTGGTTATCTGCCCGTAGTACCTGGGGTTCACACAGCACCGTGTGCCAAGCAGAGCAGATCCCCCCACTCTCCAACAGGCTTGGTGACACAGGCTACACTCAACACATCTTACCTCCTTATACTCAGAAATAAATACACAAATCAGTTTTTTTCTTCATCAGAAATACCTATTTCTGCTCAGAATTCATAACTACCCTGTGCCAAGATCACTCCTATTTTTCATTTACAATGCAAACATTACAATGGGATAAAAAATTTTAATCTGTCAATGAAAGTCAAGAAAAGCAGTAAGAGAAAATACTAAACTTTCTAGTTTGTACATGTCTGTACATGAATAAAAGTTCTTGGCTACATGATTAAAGGATGGCAAACACACCACTCAAAGATTGCCCCTCAAAGACATACCTTAATATCAAAACAGGGTCTGTGACAGTCATGCACAGAAAGAGAGGAAAACTCTCAGGACTAATTTGTACTATCCGCTCATTACTGTGCCTCTGACACTGATTTTGAATGCTTCCCTCACAACTGAAGATAAGCTGAAAGAAAATCAACTGTTTGCCAGTGACATCGACTGCAGAATTTCTACCCAAGCACATCTGTCTGGCTTGTACCGGCACATAAGCACACACTGAAGACGTCAAAACTCAAACTGGAAATTAACTCTCAAACTTTCGGTGCCTTTAGCAGCACATTTATACAGAGAGAAGCCTGGGAGAGCCACATCCCTCTCCCAAGTCATCCACCCCAAACGTTCTCCAACGCAGCCGCCGCAGCCGACCCCTGCACACACCTCCGGAGATCTGCCTGACGGAGACAGCGTCGTCGCTGCCCGGACCGGGAGCGGGAACCACCGCCGGGGCTCTGCCGTGCTTGCTCTGCTCCCGCCGGGGGCCTCAACCCCCTCCCGCAGCCGGACGCATCCTGCTCTCAGGCTGCTTCATGGAGCGGCGGAGGAAGGACAGGGTGGCAAGGATGCTTCTCCCGGGAGGGGGAAGGTCTCCGGCTCCCCCAGCACCGTCCCATGCTGCAGGAAGCTTACAGCTACCTTCCCCCACCTAAGCGTGGGTAAAATTTCTCCCAGTTTTCTCCCACTGCACCCAACGCTGGGAAATCTGACAGAGAGAGTCCATGTGGGCACAACGTGCAAATAAGCCTTACTTTTGTAACTGTGTAGAAAGTAGGCTCAAAACCCTTACATAAAGGAATCATGTAACTCTGTGCTTCACAGCCTTCCTGATTTAAAAGATGCAGGGATATGAATGCTATAGATTCAAACATTAGCTTCCTAACAGATGGATTAACAGGATGTTACATACTTTCCTCATTTAAAGAAAGGAGATCACACTCAGCCTTGAATGTCCGTGCCTGGCCAGCACTTGCTAACATTTAATGTTCTCCAGGACCGAAGACGAGGAACAGACAAGGAAAAGGAGGGGCTCGGAGATGTCCCCTCACCATAAGCTGCACCCGCCTGGCAGCCGCAGAAATAAGGACAAACATACCGTAAATGCACACTCATGTGCAATCCTGCCCGTGCTCCTCCAATACAAAATTAAAGAAAGTTGTCCTTTTAAACCGAACTGCACCCTTTACAGTGCATCTCTAATTAACTCTAGTGCCGAGCGAGTCCCACGGGACCCTTACCTGAGGAGCCTTAAGTAAATAACCCCTGAGGCAACCAGCTGAAGGGGGAGGAGAAAACACAAGGTGGCATCTCCCAGGGGAATCTCCACCAACCCAAGCACTAGCACGCCCTGAGCGCGCGCACGGGGAGGTCAGGCGACCGCTCCACGGAGCCCTCGTCCCAGCGAGCGCAGCCCGGCCGGGCAGACGTCCGCCCTCCCACAGGCGGGGCAGCCCCGACGCTCCCCACGCACAATGCCACGACGTCAACGTTTCGCAGCTCCAAAGAGTCGAACCCCGGGTGAGGAGAGCCCACGAGGACCCCGAGGTCCATCCAAACTCACTCCCCATCTGCACCGGCTGCTCTCACACCCTCCCTCTTCTCCCAGCTCCGCCGCATCCCCTGCGGGCAGCCCAGCCACAGCCTTCCGGAGCGAGTCCCAGCCCTCTCCTCTGCCAGGCCGGAAAGCCTCTGGAAACCTTCTGGACATGAAAACTTTCTCCAAATGAATATGCAAAATGCAGAGAGGTATCGGAAGGGATGCTGACACGAGGACCACCCACATAAATCTTTGGTGTGTCCAATTCAAAACACAAGGCTCCTGATGCCCTTTGAAAGGTCATCAGATTTAGGTTTTTTTTTTTTTTTTTAAGGTTTAGATGTTTTTTTTCCTAGCTTTGTTCTCAGAAATGATTTAATCATCTTGACTGAATTCCCACCCACACCAGCACCCCTCCCTTGCACCAACCCCCAATCCCAGGAGTCAGCCTAAGCAGGCATGCATCATGGAAGATTTCAAATCAAAAGTCAAAAATTAACAAAGTTTAAACGACCAAAAATAGGGTATTATGATGAGAAGTGCTCAGCAACTTCAATTACAGCAAAATCTACCATCTGCATCTGTAATTTATGAACTAAAATGGCCTTTTAAATTAGACCTACAGACAGGAGAAGAGGATGACACTGAACCGCAATAAAAACCAGAATTACAACTCGGTAGACTCATGTTCTCATGTTTCTTCTCCTCCCAAAACACCTCTGTAGGAAGTGTAGATCATTTTTCAGTAAAGGCTTACCTAATCGTCACCTTGTCTTTTTAGACCTGGAAAAGTTTTCTGAGCTCTAAACTGACTCTACAGAAAAGGGGAGACACAAACACACACAGAAAAAACAACTGACTGAATGCTACCTTTCAAGGTTTAATAAATAAATAAATAATACAAGTACATACAAGTACAGAAAGATCAGTTTTGCATGATGCACATAAGGTAAAACTAGTCCATGTTTGCTCAAAACCAAACATAGGATCACTCCAGATGATGAAGCTTTGCAAACATTTTGACAAATATGGTCTGAACTTTAAGCTTATGACTAAACTTAAAACCAGACATTCTTAATTTGTTTCTTCACAAAGCTCTGGTACGTGATTTCTAAATTCCTGTGGATTCTCAACGACAACAAAGTGCTAACATTTTTGGGTTTCAGTACTGTTGTCAGTACCTCAGCCCCCTAGCATGGTATTAGACATTCTCTCCTGTTTTGTTTTTTTTTTTTTAAAAA
>JAVJGG010000085.1:43176142-43195241 GCA_035590195.1 Aviceda cuculoides
CCCCCATCCCACTGGGGGGGGGAGTGAGTGAGCAGCTGCGTGGTGCTTAGTTGCTGGCTGGGGTTAAACCACGACAGTGGACAACTAGGGGAAGTGCAGAAGAGCAACCAGTTGTCATACAGCAGAGATGCAGAGACAGGAGGCAATGCACTGCCACAGAAGGCGGCAGGGGCTGGATGCCAAAGGACATCGGCTGTTGACGGAGGAAGCAAGGTGGTGCTAGGGGCATGGGGAGACATTCAGCGGCAACAGCATGCAGCAGACACAGGCATCAAAAGCATGCAGAAAATTGAAAGTTAAACCTACTGGAAATTCCGAACCAAAATCTGCCTTAAAGTCACTCTTGTCTACATCATCAAAAATACTAGCGGCTCCCGAGTCAATGCCCATATGTTCCATAATACTATGATCCTAATAATTACCAGAGAGAAAAACAAGTATCAGTCACACTTTATTGAAGACCCATTTAACTAATGACAGGTAAACCCAAGCATTCCACCTATTTAAGAATTAAGAAAAAAGTATTGATGGTAAGAAGTTTTCAGATACTGACTTTTAAATCTTTACAATAAGACTTAATTTACAGAAGTATTTCTCAAGCCTAACTCAACAAGAGCATAGAAAAGGGCAGGAGCCAAAGGGGGGAAAACAAAACTTTATAGTATATCCCTGTAAGCAATTCTGCTCCAGGGACACCTACAGAACAGGAAGCCGACACGTGTACCTTCCCAAGGTTTATTTCCTACTTTGTTGTACCACAAAAGGCAACTTGTAGAAATCCCCTACATTTCAGGGCAAAATTGTCCATGAGACCAACGTCAGAGGTATACAAAAGAAGTTAAAAAGAAACACAAGAGGATGCTTTAGCTGCCCACAGGCTCCACACAGACCATGCAGCAGAACAACAGGCTACACCTCATCACACAAATACAAACGTGGTCCATGGTCTGGAGTTTAAAATTGCCTTCCTCTTGCGCTAGTTCTAGAAAAGGCTACGAACTGCTTGTCTGGTGGGAGACTCGGGATTGCACCTGGACTGTGCACGTACGAGTTACCAGGTTTGGCTTCACAGTCTTCAATCGCTGGCTGTCGCACACAGTAAGCTGCTGATCGCCTGCGAGCAGATTACCAGGCTGTGCACGGCTCACGCCGGCGCCGTGCCAGTGTGCCCCACGCTACAGAGAGGACGTGGGGCTTACTCCGGGCTCCCCACTCACCCCTCCTGTTTAAAGCTCTCCCTTCTCTTCACTGAAGCATATCTGCAAATAAGTTTTTCCACTGGTACATTTAGAAGTCTACATTGTGCCTTTCTGTTTGTCCTGAGCTATTTAGATCACCGGACAACTGTCAGTTCAGCATATTTGCATTAAAATGGCGATATTCACAGCTATATACACAAGAATGAAGCTAATGGATTGGTTTTGGTCTTCTCAAAGAAACAGAAAGAGACAAGGAGACACAGATTAAAAAACTTCATATCTCGCATCTGAAATACTAATGCTTTGGTCAAAATCTACGTTTAACAAAACAAGTGTACGAAACATCGGAGAAATAGCATGAAGCGTTACCTCCAGTTTCACATCATGATCCTTAGAATAGTGTTCATCCACAGTTTCCCCATTAGGTGAACGTGGTCTAGTAGTTGCAGTGATTGACAAGTCTCCACGTGATATTAAAGTGCACATGTATGCATCATGGGAGAAAACATCATGCCGAGTGAACTCGGAAAAAAGCAGCACCAAATTCACAAATTCTGTCTTCTCATGGTCACTATTGGGGTCAGCTACCCCCCCCAAAAAAAACAAACAAACAAACAAACAAAAGTTAGACTGCAGTTTCAATGTATAAATATTTGGGTTTCAACTATCCAAATTGCAAACCCCAGCAAATTAATTTTAAAGGCCTACTAAAAATGTCTCAGGCATCCCACACAGGTTTCTCTCTGTCACCACAGAACAAACCATGTCCCATCTAATTTGCATGCTTTCACTTTGCTATCAGCTCCAGACATGGGACAGACTTCAAGCTGGAGTAGATTCCAGAGTATCCTACCCCATACACATCTGCCCCAGATGGTTACGTGTGTGTCAGCAGTTAAGTACAACATTCAAATACTTCTAAAAATTAAGAAGAGAGGGGAAGAGGGCAAGGACATTCCCTGGTGAAGAAAAATTAATGCTGAAGCTTTGGATTATAACAGACCATCCAGCAGTTGTCCTTTCTTCCCAAATTATATTACTGTAGTAAATGTTACTGTCTTACCTATAGTACTTTTGTGTTCATAACAGAAAACTTTTTACAATATTTTCAAAGAACTCAAGATCTCTGCATGCCAGGCCTCCAAGATGTAAAAGCAATTAATTTTATTAAAGCTTGATAGTACAGTGTATTTTATCTATTAAACATGTGCACACACATCAGGAAAAAGTTTAAAATAAATGCATGTTATTGTACCAGTGCCAAAGCAAAGCCTAGAAAAATACAACATATAAAATCTTGTTATTAACTTTTCATTTCTCACAGCTATATTTAATTTGACTTGTTCTGTACCACAGAAAGGTTTGCAACATTGCAGTTAACAGAAAATAGCGTTATACCATGCCAACACTATTGGGCAACAAAACCTGCAGCTACAGAACCACCAAATCCAAATAACCAACATTTATTTGAAAGTAAATTATGCTTTACGAGTTCAAATTAGTTCAATATACAACACTATTCCTATTCAGAAATTCTGATTACGCTGCTGCACAGAGGCTGTAACACTAAGCCCAAGAGCACGCCAGCTCAGGGTCAGAACCCTTCTCTGCAGCCCCCAGGTCCGGTCACCCGGAGCTGCCCACCATGACCCACCCCCCAAAAGCAAGGCGAGCAGACTGGATGGTACGTGGAGGAGCATCATAAAACATAACACCTGTAGACCAGGCGATCTGCCCTCCTTCAAAATATAGCAGTTACATGCTTTTTGTATTTGGAGACACAGAAGCTCAACCACCATAGAATACCACAAAACTTGTCCAATGCTCGAAAATACCAAAGAATATTTCAAGCAAGGAAAACATTCCCCAGCTGCTCTCCCTACACTGCCTCGCAGAGCTACCCGGGTGAAGGACGATACCACATTTGTAACAAACACATCAGAAACACAAGTCTGAATAACACAAATAGTTTGGATAGTTTATTAAAACCAGGGTCACCACTGGCACGAAAATAGAGCACTGCCAATACCTCAAGGTCTGTAACAAATTTTTAAGAGATTTCTCCTTTTTCAGATGTTGAGAGTTTTCAGTATCATGTTTCAAACCACTTAAAACCCCCTTTGCTTTAAGGGCATCAGGACAAAAAAAAAAAAGGGGGGGGGGGACACCCAAACAAACTAACTAGCAGTACTCAAGATACCAGAAACACAGGCTACAGTATCAGGCAGTTTTATTAGACCAAGACACTTCACAGAGCAACCTACCATGAGCAAAGATCCTTTTTTCAATCCACCTATTTGTCAGCTAACAGCTTTTGACTTTAACACTTGTGTGTAATTTCCAAGTCAGTCACTTCGAATGTGGATGTGTCAAAAAGACCAAGTGTTTGATGTTAAATATGCATAGGGTGCAAGTAATTTCCCCAAATCTCTTACAGCTTAAACAGAAATAAACATAGTTTCTGCCAATTTTCCTTTTGTGAAAAGAAAGAAATAAAAATCACAGAAAAGATCCTATAACAAGGCAGAAGACTTAAAAAAAAAAAAGCGCATACGAAAATAGAGCAGGTAATCATGGAAACTGTGAAACACCCACTACAGTAAAACAGTAACTTCAGCAACCAGACAGCGGACCAGTTGCTTCTGACCTACTTCGGAATATAAATTAGTTAATACTCACATAATGAGGGAGCTTGTGTATCTAAAAACCTTAGCAGGACATTCTGAAAAACAGGAAGACTGGAACCTGTCAAGGAGGCTGAAGACAGAGATTCCTTTTCATCTATGACTTCAGATTCACCACATCTCTGCACAGTTAAATAAATAAAAAAAGCATGTATCTACACACAAATGCATATAATATTCCCACAATTTCTATCTGAAGCAACTATACATGTGATTGTTTCCTACCTCTTCGTAAAATCCAGACTTGCTCTAGAATGACAAGTTTTTCCCATTACCTAGTTTGGTTATTTCTAAGGTGTTTTGTTTAATCACTTCGGATTACTTATTGAAAAGGAATGCCTGAGTACATGTACCATCATCTGCAACAACACGGTTTCATATAAAAGAAAAAATTTAAGATACAGAACTTCCAGGACCAACGTGAATACAAGAGGTAACTCCTCTTGTTTGTGTAAATTACACTAAATATAATAATAACCAGGGCAAACATCTCTGCTTTGAGTGGATTTTGTGTGAGTGAGGCTGAAAAAACACAGTAAGCTCCCTCCCCCCTACTTAATGGTTTGCGGTGAGGAAGGGACAAAGCAGAGAGGCTTTGGAAAGTTAAAGTCTCTTTGCACCTCACACCGTCTGTACATCTGTCTGGACAGATGCACTTCTGTGAGTGCTCTCATCTGTCTGTCCCCGCACCCAGGCTGAACAGACATCACACAACACCTTCCTGGGGACTTCTTTTCTAGGGGGGAAAAAAAACAAAAACAAAAACAAAAAACCAACCCTAAACAGAACAGCCATCTGGTAAAAACTGCCTGCCGACGCTGCACGGGCGCAGTTGAGGCCGAGGCAGCCGTGCTCCGGACTACGGGGACCACCACTGGTCCAGAAAGCTGCAGCGAGGCTGCAGTGAGCGAAGACACTGCCTCTGTTTAATCCTCACTACAGAGCAGATTTAGTATTGCTGAAGTTTCAAGAAGTGTCAGCTTCTGCAAGTTGGAATAGGATCATTTGCCACAACAGACAGTCAGCAGTTTACATCAAAGATGTCACTACAGCATCCTGCTTCTCCCGTGAAACATTTCATTTCCCCTGAAAACAAAGGAGTTCTACAGCATGCAAGATTTAAAGTTACACTCGAATTTTGCCTCAAAATGGATCTTAGTTTGGGAACCTTCCCAGAGTCCCCCACCAGCTGAACAGCCCTGCCCCACCGGTCCAACCCACATCCTTCTTTTTAAGGGACTCCAGTTACCGTGGCACCCCCTTATTTGGACAAGTAGTTCACAGAAGTAAAACACTTCAAACAAACAGACATAAATCAGCTAACATAAACCATTCTGAGTTAGGTTGCAATTTCTTCTTATGTTAAATAGAAGGCTTTTTTGTTATAAATTTATCTAGAATTTATAAACTGTAAATTGATGACAAAAATCCCCGGTGCTCCAAATGCCACCAAACTTATTTGTTTTGTAATGAGTGGAAATTAAAGTGATGTTTCCTTAGAAATACCCTACTTTTTAAGCATACTGTTCACACTATTCTGGAATTAGGAAAAAAAAAAAAAAACCAAAAAAAACAACTTACTTCTGCTTCAATTTCTGCTTGCCTCTTCTCCAGGAGTTTGGCTACAGCCATGGCCCTGTGCTTACCGGACCTTTTACAGCTCACAGCCCATTCGCAAAGCAGCATTACCACAGCTTCGTCATTTGGGGCTACCTGCTCAGTGCAAAAACAAAGACAGAAAACCATTTCACCCACACAGCCAACAAGCTTCTTTCTGAGCAAACGGCTTGCAGCGACCAATGCTCTGGGGAACGAAGAGAAAAAGCTAGGTTTTGTTCTTTAGTACTGACAGATGCACACACTTGCTTTATTCATAGTGCTTTCAAATGAAATATAATCTGGAAGCCAAAGAGGGAAATCTCAGTTTTCACACTGCTGATAGTAAAATCAAAAGTTTCCTTTATCATAATGTTGCTTCGCAAAAACAGGAACGGGTGATCTGCTTCATGAGCAAGAGAAACCAGAAAAGCGTATCATAAGAGCCTCTCTACCCTATTAACCACACAGAATTTACGCTTTCCTTACATTAATTCTTCCAACCCTCCTTCGTCTGTTTCCAGACCACTAAGTGTATCCCCACGGACCAATTAAAAAAAAAAAAAAAAAAAACACAAAAAAAAAAAAAAGCCCCTAACCTCTAAGGTGTATCTATCAGATACCCAAGGTCTAAAAACTCCCAAAAGCTCAGTTGATTTGAGCTAACACAGACATTTTTAAGAAACAGTACATGTCTTTAGAAAAATCCTTATTTACAGAATAGCAATGGGATACAGTATGCTTATACCTATTGAGTGTTCATCCAACTTCTGTTTCCACTAATCACCCACATTTTGGAAGTATTTTTTTTCTTGTGTGCTATTGAACTGGATCTGCTGAACTTCCTCACTCCTGACCAAGCTGGCTACCATCTCTGAACACCTAAACATAAGACTGACCTGCAAATCAAGCAGGTGTGATTTTAATTCTTTCCCCAAGATTAGTGGAAACTACACTTACAAGTAAACATTAGAAGGGCCAGTCTCAAGCACGGCACCCTCAGAAAGCAAATACTTTTTTCAGAGTGATCAGGAATTAGAGAGCTACAAGCATGAAAGTTACTGCTTCAAAGCTATCCCAAATGTCCTCCTCGAAAAATACAAAAAAACAACAGTAAGCTAAACAAGGCTGATGTGTATGTGCCCACACACCACACAGAGAAGTTTCCTGTAAACACGCTTCAACAGGCGAGCAAGAGACAGTAAATGACTAGGGGTGGGGGGAGCGGAGGGAAGAGGGGAAAATGCTTTTCTCTTACCTAAATAAAGTGCTATGGTAACCGTCACCACAGTTGTGGTTAGATGCAGTCAGTTAACAACAGATGTATGGATACTATGTATTTCTGAAGGCAACGCAGAACGCCTGAAAGAGCCTGATCTTCACACTGACTTCTTTCCCTTTCTGCTAACGAGAAACCACACCAACAAAAAACCCCAGTGCTTCTGTGTCTCAAGCAGGAGACACCAACTCATTGCTGGAGACACCAACTCATTGCTGGGGCAAAGCCCATCAGATCACCCATTCCCTGAAGCTGCACCTGCGCCATGTCGCATCCAGCGGCATCCCAGGGACGGCAACACGGAACCTCCCTCACCCTCCCTCCTACAGGGAACGGCACCGCTCGCAGGATGGCCGAGCAGCTTATCGTCTCAGGCAAGAGGCAAGTGATGCTCCAACAACTGAATCCCTTCAGGAAAGTAAAGGAGGAAAGCCTTGGAGAGGTGAGACGATGGGGCACTAATGTCCGAGGTCAGAGCTCACTGGGCTGGGGCAAACACCGGGAGGGAAATCCTGGCAAGAGACATTTAAAGGAAGACTTATATGGGGTACTTCTGAAGGAAAAAATGGTTATAAAAGTGTTCGTACGTGCTGGCCTAAAGAAAAGGGCTTAGGTTCTTTTGGGAAGTGTCAAATCATAGAAGACAAAAGCCAATTTTTTGGCTTTCAATTATTATCCACTTGGGAAAAACGTGGGTGCTTTTCTTCCAAGGCATACGCACACTGTACAGGCATTGCCAGCATGCAGACAGACAGCGAGGTACACGTATGCATGTGCACACGTACAAAGATTTGCTTCAGCCACAGCCTGAGATAGTAGGCCAAGAACATCAGCCTGTTCCTCAGCTGTCCCCAGAGCTACGCTCAGCTACACGTAGCACTGAGAAGCAAAACCACCAAAGCCTGCGGTCGGTGAGCCGACCGCTTCCACTGCGCTGCTCCCGCTGCTCAAGGGAACAGATGTTTAAGCCTCACGGGAAACGTGAAAACAGCCCAAAGTAAAACGCCGGCCACCATACCAGGAACAAAATTCAAACTAAATGTCCCCAGCACAGGTCGTCCGAGACCCACCTACCCACGGGTGGGCTCCCGCCGCCGACAGAGCCGAACACCAGAAGGCCACAAGCATTCATTATCAGACACGCTGCTGTACTCACGTGCTGTAATTAGCACGGTAACTCGCGTGAATCGTGTGCCCGACTGTCTGTAACCAAGGGCTAAGGCTTATTGACCCAAGCACGCTTCTTCCACGTTTGGTTGGTTGTTTTACAATCTTTCACCAAACTCATTGAGAATGAGCGCAGTGGAAACTACGTAACATCGTGATCAACAGCAAACTGCACCTTCGGAGGTTTAGGTATTAAGCCAGGAATAGTCACTGCCTTTTTTTTTTTTTTTTTTTTTTAACTGAAGATTGTATAAATTACTTATTTGACAGCCCAAAGGATAGAGAAAGCCAGGGCAAGCTGACCTTTTCCTGTTAAAGCAGTTATTTCAAGAAATGCTGTGAATTCTCACTTTTGAACAGCACTTCCATGCATAGATCTGTATTAACATTCTCTTAACAAAAAGGATAAATAAATGACAGACATTTGTGCAACTCACGAGAAAGTAACATGAAATCATCCTGGTCAGGACCGCACTGAGATCTACATAAATTAACTACAGATTAGTTCCTTGTCTGTTGTACCTGAACTTCAGGAGATTTCACAGAATGACTGATCAGCTTCAAGCAGCTTATTTTCAAGGGACAATCTTTTTTTTTCGGGGGGGGGGGGTGGGGGGGATGGAGGTGGTGTTAAATTTAAACAACTAGAAAGAGACAGCTCTACAATTAAGAAAATGCAGACAGTTAATTCTGTTTGTAAATGAGTCATCTGCTAACGCTGTGATATTTATTAGCACAAAAATATAAAAATAAGTCCCCAATTCTATGCCTATAAAAAGCAAAACTTCATTTTCAGGGATGTAGAATCCAACATGACAACAAATCAAACACCCAGAAGTTATTATGCACCTTAAAAATCACAGTGTTGATTCTGCAGTTTCACATATATGCAGACTATAACCTCTTTTGAAGGGAAAAAAGCGCACAATAAATCCTTGAAATATCAAGGTGTTTATCCATCTACAAATTTCAACCACACCACTATGAAGTGCCCAAAAACCAGTGAGTTTGGTTCTCAGGAACTGACACATGCAGTAGCAAAAAAAAAAAAAAAAGTTATCTGAGTGCAGGTAATTATTTGAACCCTCTGGCGCAGCCTTTTGCTGGGCAAGCTGGCATCACCAGAGCCATTCCCATACACTGGGCTCTGGCAACACAGGGCCCTGCAGCACCTGAGAAAAGTTAAGTGGAAATGCCTAACCACTAAATACTTTATTTTGCTTTTGACTGAAAATAACAAACACATTTGAAAGCTGCATCAAGTCCCTGCAACATAAACAACTACCCAAAACCCCTGCAGCGAGCAGGTCTCTACAGCAGCACCCGGGCAGCGGGAGCCTACACGAACCGACCCACATCTCATCTGCAGAGCCACAAACTGGAAAACGAGTCAGTCCGGCGCCGAGTACCTGCTGCTTCGGGGAGCGCGGAGAAGGGCCTGCCGCTCCTCGGAACCGGGTAAGGCCCTCGGTCGAGCTCCGGCTCCCTGCCCGCTGCACGACCTCCTCCCGACGCTGCCTCGCAACAGTGGTACCGCAGGCCTGCCTCCCTTCCCAGGCCCTCTTTACTCCAACGTGCTAAGCATGCAGTTCAGTTACGCCTCTCGGAATAATCAGGTTCTGGATTCGTCTCACGTGGGATCCTGCGTCTGCAGATGGTCTGGCCTGGAAAAGCACAGACCACCTTTCAGAGGGGCTCAAACTACGGCCTTGAAAAGCGGCGTTAAGATCGCATTTGTACCCGTAAAATTTCAGGGGTGGGAAAACAAACAGATCAGTTCACACGTTACTTAATGACCCCGCTCTGTAGGGGAGAGAAGACATCAGGTGCTGGGCAGGGAAAGGGCATGGGTAGGCAGGACCCGCAACTCCCTGGGGCTGGGGGGAGCTCTCCCACAGACGAGACCCTTCCTCGAGATTCCCAAACCTTCCACAGGTCCTAATGAAAGAAAAACACTTCAGGTGGCATTGAATGGGAGAGGTTGTCTACACCATCTGGCACACACCTTTGAAGCAAGATTCCAAGTTTAGGCAACTTACTCGCAGCATTCATCATTTTGCCATGACCCAAAATAGTTGTAACCTTCTGAAAGCCACCAGTCAGACCCTTTCAGAGAAATACCAAAGGCCTCATTTCCACCAATTTATAACTGGAGCAGAAGGTGGATGGAGAATAGAAGAGCGCTGATTTTTATTTAAAAAAAAAAAACAAAACAAAAACAAACAAACAAAAAAACTCACACTACAATTAGAAACACAGGAAAGGATTAAAAGGAAAGTGTTAAATGTTACCATTCCTGATAGGTTTGGAGATAGGAAGCCAAAAGTACTATTAAACCTCCACTTTCCATAACTCTCAGCCCTTTTCCCACTAGTCCTTGCTTTTACTATTTAATTAAAATTTGTTGCTGAGGAACTGGTTTGGCTTTGGGATGTGTATATAAATTTATATACATATTTATGTGGCTAGTCCTGTTCCTTTAAAAACAGGAAGATATTGAAAATGTATTCAATCAAATCGTTCAACAAATCTGAGCAGGTGTTTTTCACAAGTCTGTGTCACAGGAAGCCAGTCTGTCCTTAAATCATGAAGAAGGTTAACAAAAAGACAATAATGACAGAAAATCCAATTGCTTCCTAGTGTGACAGAATTCAGTCTCAAAACACAGAGCTGCTTTCACTCTAATATTGTAGAATTTTATCATTTAAGTATGTTCCCTTTAAGTATTAAGCTTTTTTTTTTTTTTAAAAGGTAACTCTCTAAACTCCAAATCTGCTTTTTAAGAAGACAAGAAAGGGTTTTCAGAAGCCGTATTTTCATTGAAAGAGACAAAGAAGGGGTACAATACAGCAACATTTGTTAGTTCAACCCACCTTTCTAAAGGGAACAAGAGCACTATTAGATTTTTGTAGGAAGAAAAATGGGCCTGTGCCATCCATAAATGCCTGGCTCAGAATCCCAAATCCACGCAAATTAGCTCCACTCACAGAAAGTCAGGACAGCTCATTCCATTTAAAAACACATCTGCACATCTGCCACAAAGGAGCTCTCAAGGTGCACTACTCTGTGGAAACGTTGTCCTCAAAAGTCTGGGTTTTTTAAATCAGCTAAATGCACTGACACTAGCAGTGCAGACTAAAATAGGAAGAAATGCCTCCAACTGCAGCCCAAGAGGGACAAAATTGTTACAGGACGGTAGGCAAGCTCTACCTACACACTGCAGCGCTAAAAACAGCTCGAAGACAAACCTTTTTATTGGAGTAAAACTTGCATATTTGCTTTAAATTATGAGACCACGTTCAACAAAATATTAATCACTGCTTTGAAGTTGTCTAATACAAAAAGAGAAAACAATTTGTGTGTTCTTTTTAAGGACCCCATCAGTTAAGTCACTGAATAAATTTTTCCCTTCCAGAGAGATTTTGTACTTTAACTCCTTTAGACACTTAGGTGTGCAGGAATCTGATGTCGAATTTACTGAAATAATAAAGGGTGAAAATATCCACACAAACAAGCTTTAGATAACTAAGCAATTCGAGCAACTGAACTAATGCTTACTGCATTATTAAAAATATTACAAGAATGCTCAGAACATGCTCTATTTTCTCAGTGCAGATATTTCAGTCCATTTCATTTTGCTCATCTTGTCTCTCTTACTCATCATGCATCCTAACGTACTATGTAAAGGACCTGAATCTGAGTAACAAACTGGTAAATTGTAGCTTATTAACTAAAAAGGCATCATCAGACCTCCTTTCCCACAGACACAGCAGGGTTGGGGTGGGGTTTTTTGTTTGTTTCATTTCCAGCAAAGTGATCTCAGAAAGACAAATATTAACTCTGCATTTGTAACAAGCTCTATTCGTGAGAACCAAGTTCAAAACAGGACTTTTTCACTGCAAAAATGAAAAACATCTCTTGGCATCATAAGAATTCAGCTGGACTTCAAAGACAACATGAGAAGCAAGGCCTAAATAGAAGTTCAGAGATCTAAACTTTAAAAGCAATCCGAGCGCACAAATATCCATGAAGTTTCAGGATTCTACATAGTGATTTCAAGAAATTCAGTATCAGTCCTTAAAAATCAAGCACTCTCTCCTTTCATCCATTTACTACTGCATACTAGCTAGAAAATACTGGTATGAAGTTTCACTTACCACATATCCCTCCCACTGCTCAGGTGTATTTCGAGCTATACTTAACCAAATTGTATTTTTCTACACAGAATACCGACAAGTTAAAAAGTCTCGCCAACCATTCTAAAACAAAACAAATTAAGACCCCCCCCAAAAAAATCCTCCCTCAATTCCCTTCCTTAGTCATACTTGTGAAAGACTATGACAGATAATAAAATACAGGTAGACCAAAAGTTAAGTGAGAGTTGAGTGGGTTTAAGCCACAGGAAGATGACAGGTAAACTCAAAGAATTTTCATAGACATCATGAAAAAGTCACTATTGCATTCTCTAGCTCACTCTTCTGAGGACCCTGGTTTTGCACAAATTGACTCAGGCCTTCAGAGGGAGTGATATTTAAAATGGGGTAAAGAGGAATCAAAGGTGTTCCAAAACTGGATGGAGTGCAATACAATTTTACTCTAATTTAAAACTGTATGGTAGCAATACAAACTGTTTACTGGATTTATTTATTTAAAGGTACCCCCACAATAACCACCACAGTGGTAATCATTCTGGAGCTGTGCAGAAGAGATGTTTTGAGTCAAGGAAACGTCAGATGTAAAATACCTGCAGCTATAAATAAGGCCAGTAGTTTTCTCTGCAATACCATCTCAAATGAAAGTGAATTTACTGCTTTATGCCACATCATAGATTTCTGGATTTCAAGTCTTCCTACTCAGCCATATCTACTGAGAAACTCTATACAAGCCAGTGAAAGAGAATTAGAAATGGAAGGTCCTCTGTGTTACTTGCTGTGCACATGGTCAGACTCACAAGGTAGCATCGTTCTTACTGTATTAATTGTGATATTACATTTGTATTGGCTGTCAGACCTTCACACCAAAAGAATTCAACAACTGTTATTATCATGTGGAACTTCATGAATAAAAAGCTGAGCATCTGACAGATGTAGTAAGTGCTACTTTTTGGGATGCTCACAAAGCCTGATGGAAGCCCCGTGCCTGTAAGGACACCTACCACACAAGAGCATCCAGGCTGTGATCCATGATTAAGGCTCAGATGAAGCTATTCCCATGGGATTACACAGGGACCATCATTCTTAAAACACAGGGACAGTTGGTGAGAAACTGCAATGCAATTCCTATCCCCTATTTAAAGTCTGCTTAACAATGCAGCATTTAATAATGCAATTGGTGCTCCTCCATGCTAAGTCTTCTCCAAGTCACTGGAGAAGTGTTGCATTCTCCACCCACTTCTGTGGCCTCTCTCGAGGTCAAGGATGGAGGGTTTGTTCGTTTAGTCAAAATGTGGATTTAACATCACATTTTCTCACACAGCTTCAGTGTGCCACCTCTGCCATACGCAACATGACGCTCAAGATCTGAGCTCTGTTCAATGCCTGCCATCCATCTGCCCTGTACGTCCTACTCAAACTCAACGTGTGGCCACGGCTCAGCCCCTCACTCCAGATTTTTCTCCCTTTTGCCCTTTTATGTTCTGTTGCCAATGTCACCAGATCCCAGCCTTCAGCACCGTTCCTCTGCATCTCGCCCCAGGGCACCTGGCCTTTCATCTAACCTGTCTACACCCGCCTGCCCCCTCTTATTCCAGCCCCTTCCCCCAAGTCTTACTTTTGCTCCAACACTTGGAAGTCACGAGTTACGTATTAAAGTTCAATAGTGTGTATAAAAGCAGCATCCTGAGCACATCTGCCTGTTTGCGGTCTCTCTCAGAACCTAAGTACTTTTTAGCAGGAGCCACCTTCCTTCCGCTCCAGCACGTGCCCAGTGCTTTGGAGCACCGCTCCCCTATCTACTTGCACTGGCCTCATTTGCAGTCTTCACGACAACGTTTTGCAGTCCAGCAGGAAAAATGGACAGGAAATAGGATCCAAACATGTTCCAGTTGGGCTCACGTCAAAACGGGGGTAGTAGATAGCTGTCCTCCAAAGTACATTTTGCTTTAAATAACTATGTCAGCAGGCAGACACCCTAGTGATGGACATCTTTACAAAATAAAAGTCCTGACAGGCTTATGTGAGCTGCCAGCTGAAAACAGAGCAAACACAACCTCGTAACTCACGGCCTTTTCCACTGCAAAAAAACAGCCTAAGTTCATTAAGGGGGAAGGAAACAGAGATAAATAAAAAAAAAGACAAACGGCACTGCACGTGGCAACACCCTTGTGCGCTGAACCTCACAGCACCGGAGAGTTTATGCGCAGCCACCGCGGGAAGGCGCCGACATCCAGCGGCCGTCTAGCGGCTCCGCAGCCCTTCTCCGGGGCACGGGGCAGGGAGGTAAGCAGCTAAACACTACACCCGTAACTCGAACTGTGGAAGTTCAAACATCAAAACGCACAAGTACCATCAATCGGGCATTCAGCATCCCAAGGAAACCTCTTGTCTAGCTGCCAAAAGTTAAGCTCAAGCCAAGCCGCAACTAACAGTCTTGAAAACTCCAGAGGACGTTAAGAAGCTGCAGATAATTTAAAAGTTTAATCTCTGAAAATGGTTCTAGGAGCACAGGTAAAAATATCAAAAAACGTAAGAGGATGTAGTTTTAGATTATTTTACTATACTTCTTGACCTATTAATCTACTACTTTCTACAATAGATATAAAAGCTATTATCAAACAATAATTCCGAATATTACTTGGCAGCACCCAAAAAACAAAACACAAAACCTCGATAGATCATTTCTCCTAAATGAGGTTTACGGTAAGTAGAACTGAAGAATTCAGTTACAACAGCAAAAGCTGTTTTCTCCTAATAAACCAAATGTCAAGTAGTAAAGAAAATATACACCAAAAAAACACAAAGCTTTTGTACCAAATATACACATACACACAATTCTCATACGTAAAAATAAAATCCATTGTCTACAGACTGTAAAGTGAGAGGAGAATGTAGCCATTACCTCTTGGTTATCTTTATTCTGATTTGCCCAGAAAATCTTATGATAAAGTGTCTCCATTGAATTGCTGGAATCTGATCTGTCAAAACAATGCCGATCCAACACTTCTAAGGTGTGCAAAACTCGGCTGATGGTCACCCCTAGAGATGGGAGTTAGAGAGGAGGGGGGGAGGGCAGGGACTGAAACGAGACAAAATGGTTTACACAGAAGACATGGCATTACATGCATCTGCCAAATCTATTACTAGAATTAATCATGATGCAACAAGATTACACTCAAAGAAGAACAGATGTAAACCCTAAAGCTCCCAACACTTGTTTCATTCCGAGTTGTCTTACCCGCAGTTGATTCTTGGCACTTGTCAAAAGACCACCGCACCTCCACAGCACGACCTCTTTGTTTTATCTGCTGTTCTACTTCATAAATCTTTGCCCGAACCTGTAAAAAAAAAAAAAAAATAGATGCTAATTAGCTAGTGGTGGGAAGTCTTAATTTTCATTTCAAACTTGTGACAGCTTTCTCAGCAGGAGCAAGGTGCCCTATGGTGTTCCACAACACTCCCTACATTTGGGAACAACAAACCGAAGTACGTTCTGTTCAAATGTTTTTGCCTGTTACAAATCATCTTGTACAATAAAACATCTTTTATTCACATTCAACCCAGCAAAAGATAACTTTCAGTGTGTCTGAATAGTCACATCTCACGACATGGTATGCCAAGCTTCCTCTTATTTGCCATTTTACATCTTGAAGTAATTTCAGTTTAACAACAGAAAACATCGGATTGTAAATAAAATTCCTGGTATTTTCACAAAATCAGTACCCAAATGAAGTACAAAGTAAGGTCATAAAAAACTAGCACAACGCTAGTCTTGAAACAACACCTACAGAAATATCTAAACTTGGCTGTAGTTCTAATGATCACAAATCATTATTTGGGATATAAACCAGATGTTAATAATCTGACTATGAAAAAAGCTTACCTGCTGATTAAATGCTGAATTTCCACCTGGCATAGGTAAACTAGATGGAGCAACTTGAAGTAAATCCAGAGGTGAGCCTGGATTAACGTTCTTATTTTCATTTGTGGAATAATTCCACACCAAGGCACTTGGGCAACAAAGAGTTACAGTCTGCAAGCAACAGTACAAAACAGAAGTAATTTCTTTTTCTAAACACATGTGATAGACAATACCAACAATAAGAGAGTCCATGAGACTAGAATCACTTTTAGTCTATACTACAGTGAAAGAAACAAAAAGACAGGCCTAGACACAATTACTTTAAAACATCCATTTGAGGAAATTCAACTACTGTATTATTTTCCTTCTTTATTATTAAAAAAATTATTTAAATATATACATGTTCGATTCCCATTTGTATTGCTTTCATAAAGCTGTCAAAGAACATCACCAAAAATTCCTTTCAGTCAGATCTTTTCTATGAAACATGAATGGGCTTTAGAAAAAAGAAGTCATTCTGGTATTCAACTTACAGAAAGAAGCTACATGTGAAAAATTAAAATCTAAGAAGTTAATTAAAATCAACTCTTCTGTCAAGATTTTAAAGCACAAAAAAGTCATTAAAATGCACCACGAACTTAAGATTTACTTCAAAAGAAAGATATTGCATTGACAGGTTTCAAAACAGTCATTTTACACCAGCTTGCCAGCAGGTACCTATTACCCTGTAGCATTTGGTATTGTACAGCGCAAAAGCAGAATGCTTTGGTGTTTGAGGGTCAGACCTTAAATACCATCTAAAATTATGGACGTTGATCCATCTTATAGATGTTTATTTTTGAGACTGCTGGATTACTTCTTGGGAAGCTCTCCCAGTCCAGATCTGGATTACAAAGCAGCACCTTAGCAAAACCATTGCCTAGAGCAAGGCTCCTCCAAAAAGATGGAGAGCTTGTCCGAATCCAGGCTGTCCTCTGGACCTGCTTGCTAGCACAAGAAAAAGGGGCAGAAAAAAGACCAGAGAAAACACACACACACATACACAAACCTGAACCGTATGGGAAGAGCAGAAAGTTTACCAGCTGTGTTGCTAAAACCAGCTCATAGAGACAAGCTGTAAAGCTGCCAGAGCACACAAGCATAGACCCCAGCAGCCCAGGAAGAAGACAAACGCTGACGCTCCCAGGACAGATCCGTGTTCAGGAGGAAAAGTCACAGCACACTGAGAGCCCGACGGGATCAGCGGAGAGAGGGACACGGATACTCTCCCACCCTCCTCCCTCAGACAGCACCCACCGAGCCTTCCCGGCACACAGCCCGGCCTGCCTCCGGGATCTGGACTTCCCGCACTCCAACGACTGTGAGAAAGCAGCAGCCCTCAGAGAGGGAGCTGCGTCCCGCAAGGAAGTGCTCTTTTACCGGAGGGGTGGTCTGGCACTGCAACAGGTTGCCCAGAGAGGTGGTGGAGACGTTAAAAGTCCAGCTGGACAGGGGCCTGGAGAACCTGCTCCGGCTGACCCTGCCTAGGGAGGCGGGGGGGACAGGACAGGATGGCATCACCTGAAGAGGTCCCTGCCAGCCTCACCCGTTCCGTGATTTTGTGACCCTGTGAGCATCAGCATACTCCTGGTACCACCGCCACGAGGACATCTCTGCGCAACCCCCAGGGACAGACAACTGAACAGACAACGGCAGGAGGGTTTGCGGAAGTCTCATCAGGTCAGCACTCAGGAAGGTAAACAACCACAGCTCATCACACGAGTCCTTTTTTAGAAAATAATTACTCTCTTGACAATCCTGCTATTGCCGAGCAACAAGCGCGAGCGAACAGTCTCTTGTGTTCCACAGTTTCAAAAACCGTGGAAGTTGATAAGGCAATATAAACTGCTCGTAATTCTGACAAAACCAAAACAAAGCAGCCCGCAGTGGCACCAAGCACTGGTGACAAGCTGGAAGAAGCAGGGAAACCCTCAACGGTTAGAGCTGGCAGGAGTTGCTACGGTGCCGTCTTCTGCCCAGCCGCGCCCGGCGGACGGACGGGGTCTGGCAGAACCGCGCAGGTTCACTGGTGACGAGAAGGTGACGAGATGCGCGGAGCATTACTGCAACCAGAAACGCTCCATCACGGAGGAAAGGCTTGGCCACCCCTGGCAGCAGAGTCACTCCTTCCCGCAGCAGAGGTGCAGACAGACACGCAGGCAGCACAGGCTTCTCCAGGTGGTTCCGCCATCGTGCCTCAGCCGGTGTGGAGAAACCACCCTCCCCGCTCCCCCAGACCCATGCGGCCCTCTCCCTTTAACGGAGGCAGGCACATCTCAAACCACAACTAGCACACCTTCTCACCGGCAAAACCCACGAGGTTTTCCCGTAAACTGACGGGTTATAGCCTAGAAAACAAAAAGCAACAGAATGCTGGCCTACCTGCAGCATACAACTCAGTCCATACACCAGTGGACGGTGCTGAGGGCAGGCGAGGAAATCCGAGCAGGCCAGCTGTACCGGGCTCACCACGGGGCCGGGGGCACTGGGACTTGGGGCTGCCAGAGGAGGGTTACTTGGTCCCATCATCATATGAGGAGAGTGTGCAGCTACAAAGTTAGGACCATCGCTTAGCAATAAAGACAGGCGTCTGGCACAAAAATAAGCAAGGCGGCGGGATAGGTAAGCTGACTGAACAAACTCTTCCGAATACTGAAATTAAAAAAAAAAAAAAAAAAAGCACAGTTTACTACACAGTGTACTCCATGTATTCATTTTCTGTAACAATCTAACATTGAACATGCACAAACTAGAAGGGATTACCCCAGTATTTAAGACTCCAGAAGTTAAAAAATGAAATAGCAGCTCAAATGCAAATCTATGCTTCTGTCTCTTAAAAATTTCACTTGCCCCCCAGGACCAGTTACAGTAACAGAATCATTCTACCAATGCAAGCTAAGGATTATAAAGCATGAACATTTTGGAGGTGTTTATAAATTCCAAACATGCAATGTATTTCCCTAAATGTCCTAAGTAAAAATGTTTATATAGATTTTATCACCACAAATATTAAAAAAAAAAATAAAAAACATGTATGAATCACACTGTCCTTGTTTCGGCTAGGAGGCAGTTAATTGTCTTCCTAGTAGCTGGTATAGTGCTATGTTTTGAGGTTGGTA
>JAVJGG010000085.1:43195268-43208499 GCA_035590195.1 Aviceda cuculoides
TTCAGTTGTGGCTAAGTAGTGTTTGTACTAACTCACGGATTTTTCAGCTTCTCATGCCCAGCCAGCAAGAAGGCTGGAGGGGCATGAGAACTTGGGAGGGGGGACAGCCAGGACAGCTGACCCAAACTGGCCTGAGGGGTATTCCATACCGTGTAAAGTCATGCACAGTATATAAA
Organism: Aviceda cuculoides; assembly: GCA_035590195.1. Classification (NCBI taxonomy): domain Eukaryota; kingdom Metazoa; phylum Chordata; class Aves; order Accipitriformes; family Accipitridae; genus Aviceda; species Aviceda cuculoides. The sequence continues at coordinate 43,195,445 of JAVJGG010000085.1, forward strand.
CCAGGGGAAGTTGGCCTGGGGGGATCACTGCTTGGCAACTAACTGCGCATCGGTCAGCGAGTGGTGAGCAACTGCATTGTGCATCACGTGGTTTGTATCTTCCAATTCTTTTATTACTACTATTGTCATTTTATTGGTGGTGTTATCATTATTAGTTTCTTCCTTTCTGTTCTATTAAACTGTTCTTATCTCAACCCACAAGTTTTACTTTTTTTCTGATTTTCTCCCCCATCCCACTGGGTAGGGGTGGGAAGTGAGTGAGCAGCTGCATGGTGCTTAATTGCTGGCTGGGGTTAAACCATGACATACACTCATATTGATTTGGGCTTTAAAACATGCATGTACCTGCAACATTAGCGGCAACAACAGCTTAAGAAGATCATCATCAGTGGGTCTGATTTTTTCCAAAACATCTAGTATCCACGTCAAATACTCATGTCTCTCGAGCATTCCTTCCTTAAAGGATTTAAAATAACACATCGCATATTAACTGGGACCACTAAACAAGCAGGTGTGTAATTACAAGTTTTATTTCATTTCTGGTAGCACAGAGCTACCATGACTCTCAACCACCTCCACACGTGCAGGAACCAGGCACCATCACGGCAGCCCTAGGGACAGGGAAGCAATTGCATACAGCACCAATGATGCCTGCAGTTCACATTCAGCAGGCTGTCTGATTTACTGCTGACACATAGATTCCCTCCTGGCAACCCTTCTGCTATTTCTATCCTTGGGTAGAAACAACCAGAGAGTTATTCTGGGCTAGAACCATGTGGAACTGAACAGCCAGGCCACCACTCCAACGCCCAAGGCTTCATGTGCCACAGTGGCCTCAGCCTGATCCACATTCATTAAAAACGCCCTTAAAGGATGGGATAATACAGAAGAGAGAATAATTGAGAACATTGCTGCAATCGCAATCAAGCACACCAAGAAAATCAAAGCTTTTTCAGCTAGCAAATCTTTAAAATAAATTAGCATTTACAATTTATGCAATTCTCATGACAAAAGCTACCACTAAGTTCTAAAATGGAACTTTCCAAGAATGGTAACCTTAAAAAAAAAAAAAAAAAAAATCCATGCACTTCTTAAAGTATTACCTGAAACATATAAAATGATAATTTTTCATTATATTCCCACTGCTTCAGGGCTTGTTCCATCTCTTGAGGCATCACTACAGAGCTGTTGCCTTGGCTGGAAGTCGCATGGTAAAACTCCGCAACCTTTGCCAGCTGCTCTCGAAGGTATCTGGTTATAATTTGAGTCCATTCTACAAAATAAGTTTACAATTAGAACACTCTAGGTGATAAAAGGTTTCTTTCACAGTGAGAATTGGAACAAATTTATACTGCCCTTGTCATCAAAAATACTCCTCCAAAACACTAACCCACAGTTGCAGCACCTATTGCAAATTAATGGGCTTCTTACATGCCTGTCCTGTGCACTGGTCTCAAAGCACAGACACCGTCAAGTCTGCAAGTAGCCTGATAGCTTAGCATGACCGAAAAAGCACTGACGCAAGGTATGCCTTTAGGGAATCACCTGCCTCTTTCATCAGATTTCAGCATTCAGCCACAAAACAGCTTTGAAATACGCAAAATAAATATATTTCATTACTTCCTTCCATCCAGACCTTTATTCCCCTCTTCCTTTCCCCTCCAAATATATACAACATAAAATTCAGTGTGACTTTGCACAAGCAACAGGATATAAAACTGTTCTTTCTATAACCACTCTGAAACAGACAACTCCTCCACATTTTTACTCTGATGAGAATGCAAAAGCTCAGGAGCAGTTTCTTAGGTCAGAGTGACCAGCACAGTGCAGAGGTCTGCAAGTAAGACTGGTTATCTTTCCTTTGTCCTAGATAAGTCAGTAGGCACTGTTCAGCAAACACACAAACTTACTAAAAAAAATTATCTGTTTTTCTCTCTGCTTCAGCAGTGCTTCTGTATTTAGTATAAATTGGAGAAATTAGTGAAAAAAAGTGAACTTGCTTGGTCAAACACATAAGCTTTGGGAAAAGAGGAATTGTAATGAAGGCATTCTCTTAACAGTAACTGGAACAACCAAGGATATTTGTTAATATCTCAGAGACAAACATCTGACAGAGCTGTATTTAATCAGCATGCAGCATACTTTAGAAGAGCACACTCTTTTATGAATACATAATGCAGTTGCTTTGACAACCTAAGCCTGTTTACTGTCAGAGTTACAGGAACTACCGCTCTCAAACACAACTATTTTCACTGTTTACTACCCACCTCAGACTTCAGCTAGCACGTTCATTCTTTTTTTTCCCTTTGTACCTGTAGGTGGCAGTTCTGTCAACATATACGGACTATATGTTGAATGCTTTTCTATCCAAATCCACTGCAACTTCTGTATGAAGCTAGTAGGGTTTAGCGTTTTCACAGAGCACTTTTAACTACGTTTACTTCAAACATTCACTCACTTTTGGAAAAACAATTCCAAATCCACTACTTCAAGCTTATTTCATGTGACAGTATGAAAGAATAATTTTCCCAAAGCAGTTACCAGTATCTCTGTGCCACTGAGTTAGAAACAATACAACTGCCTTTCTGTTACCTGAGGCACAGATATAAAACATTTTGGGAACTGCCAAAGGCTGCTCAGTAACACACAGCAAACCACTTCCCAGAAAGCTCTCAACAACCTTTGCAAAGCAGGGAATTTGGACAGAAGACATAATCTTCAGTAACCTACCTCAGCACACTCACTGACAAAAGTTGCGGGCACCTCAGCCCACAGACACTCACTGGCTTCGTTCATCCTCGCGGCAAAGCGGGTGCCACCACAGCAGCAGCCTGAAGCAGAGCCAGAGCGGGAGTACCCACCTGCCCTCCAGCACACACCGCTGCCTTGCACCTCCCCAGGAAGCACCAACTCCTTTTATTTTAAAGAGCTACTACTCACAGCCAGAGCAAACTAGGTCTAGATCAATTTATTCACAACGGAGTAGACAACCTTAGCTTTTCTCACCTCCTCCTTACTCCCCTTTCTCCCCCACCCCCAGACGACCAAGAAAGAAGGTGCTTGTTTGAACTACACCCTAACGAGTATGCATCCCACGCAACAGAACAGCCCCAGTCTTGGTGCCCAGCATCACCCACTGCAGTCTCCCTGGGTGGGGAGGGGGAGCCACAGGTGCTCCCTTATCACTAGCACAGCTACTCATGACAGATGAGGAAAGCAATCAGCCTCTCACTGCCTGCTCCGAGCCTCCTGCTAGGGTCTACCCCCAAAAACACTTAGGTCCTTCAAGAGAAAAGGGAAGACAAAGCGAGAGGTTGGAGAGAGGGGCTGTTTCAGCATCCCTTGGTGCAAAGGACAGAAGAGGAAGCCGAGAGAAGGAAAGAGCAAGTCACACAGCCCCGCTCGGTAGTGCCAGAACAGCTCAAAAGAGCCTGAACCCATCTTGTGTCGGAAGGAAGAGCAGGGAACCGTACTAATCTCCCACCTAAACAGCACTGACCTCCCTACAGAGAAGCTAACCCCAGCACGGTGGCCCCCCAGAGTTCATACACCAATGGAGGCACCAGCCTGACTTGGTTTCTGGCCAGGTGTCCCTTTTCCTTCTTGCCCCTCCCCCCCCCCCCCTTGCTCTCTGTCTCTCAAAATCAGACCAGTTTTTTAAAATATTTTTAGAACTATCACCAAAGAACAAGCCTAGGATGTCTGTTAGAAAACAGAAAATATACTTCTGGGGCTTTAACTAGGAACTCAGAGTGAAAACGTGTATTACAAGTGTACAAATAATAATAATAAAAAAAACAACCAAACACAAAGCAAAGTTTGAAATGAACAACAGAATGAGTTGGCAGAAAGAAGTAGACATTTCTCACAGCAGTCCAGAGATGCTGTGAAACAGCAGTGAATTTGTCTGTTCTGAGCACAGTTATTTTCAGGACAAAGAAGGAAAACATTTATTCCAGACAGAAGAGCTGCAGGTAGCGCATGTAAACTGTGAGAGTAAAACTACAACTTTGATAATAGTTAAAGTGCCTTTGAACACCTTAAAGGCATTCACCGCTTGACCCACTGGCTTGGTGCCAGACGGTGTCATTTAAGGTTAGTACTTAAATACACTGCCACCTATGTTCTATTAAATAAGCTTTGAAACCCACATTTCATTCCACATTTCTAAATTAGCAGTTCTATTCATTCCCCAGTAACATTTATCTTAGCGCAGCCTCTGCCACTCCTGCAATCCCACAGAGACCGGTGTCGGTGGTGAAGACACAGCACAGTCAACTCCTCGGATGCTGAGCCTGGAGATTTAGAGAGGAATCAGCTGGGAGGAGAAGCAGCCAACAGGGCAGTATTTATGCTGCATGGCTCTTTGTGCTCTTTGACACACATTTCTAAGCAAAACTGATTTAAAAGAATTTTCATTCCCCTTCCCACTACAAAGATTCCTCTCTGGAGGCCTAGTAACACCAAAGCCATGAACAAGAGGAGCAGGTCCCTTCAGCTACTATTACTATGCATTTAGACATTAGAGATGTTTATTTACCAATATTTGGGTCAGTGGCCTGGCGTTTCTTGATTTTAGCTTCAGAAATGGCAGCGTAGTAGGCACATGTCATTTTGATCAGCCATGCCGCACGCAGCAGTGGCACAGAATATTTTGCTAAGTAAGCAAAAACATCTTCTTTTTTACTGAGAATAGGAACCTGAAACAAAACGGGAAGCAAGTTACAGCACACAGTCCGAACAGCAGCTGGCACCTGCAGCTTAGCCCAGGCCTCCTCTGCTCAACCCCGCACCGCCTGGAGAGCAGGAGACCTCTTCGCCAACCTGGGAACCCGCTACACTGACAACACCCATTGTCTAGACACACAGAAACTAAGAGACTTGACAAAAAAGCGATGCTGCCCCGCACTGCCCCCAGGTTTCACCAGGAGCATCCTTTTCCCACTCAGAGATGTTTGCAGGACCACGAGCAAACCTCTCGACGCAGCCAAAGACATCCACAGTGCAGAAAGAGTCCTGCAAGCTGATCCTCAGAACCTCTGGAAAACGGACATACATCAAGGTTTTGGGTAAGGGTTCAATTACAGACACTGCCAGTTTCATGGGTTCCCGTGGTTCAGAGGAGTCCATAATAACCAGAGCACACCAGGGAAACACAGCCTGGCCAGCTGATACTGCCTGCACTGGCCACACACACAGTGGGGCTGGTCCCACAAGACCTCCAAGTAAAGAGTCACCCTATTTGGTCACAGCAATCCTTACAACTTTCTGCATAAAGGTAGAATAATTTTAAAATGCATTTTTAAAGCAATATACATGAGGACAGGATGTTTCATACCCAGTGGAGACAGAAAAGAGTGGAGGCACAAGTGCTACGCTTACTATCCCCTACCAAAAAATCCTCATTACTCCTTCAGGCATACTCAACCTTTCTAACAGAGTGCCTGGAGAACAAAGGTGCATCAATGCTGAAGAGAGCACCAAACAAAGCGCTGACCCTTTGCTGTAATGCTCTTCAGTAGTCAGTCTAGGGACTCTACAGAATCAGTTTCAGTGTTCTTAGCACGCTTATTTACTGCTATCAGCAGGTTTATACATCTGGTTATTAAAAAAAAAAGAAAACTTAAATCATTAAAAGAAAACTCTCTAGCAGTTCTAGTCAGAAAGTTAACCTCTCAGAAAGTTAGGGGGAAACTTCAAGGTGGTGGCATGCTTGCCACAGCAAAGCTCTTGTTTTTCTGGTGGCTCTGTTGGTGGCAAAGCGGCACGCGTTCTTCACCAACTGCATAGCAACAGACCAAAAACCGCTGAAACATGTACCTTCTGTTGTTTTGATCCATTTATGCTCAATAGTCTTGGAATAAGAATCCCCTATTTCAGTTTAATTTATACTCAGAATAATTCCCAGATACTGTCAGATTAGCTGCTTGTACACAGAGCTTCAGGAAGGCAAGGTATAACAGCCCCCTTGTTACTGCGTTCTAGACACCACCTTGGATGAGTTTTAATGACCACTTCAAATTTATCTCGTACTGCTGTTCTTAACAGCATGCAGTGTCCAAAAAGATAGCTCAGAATTGCTTTTTCCAGTTACACAAAGACTGTTACAAAGCATCAAGAATTCTTCTCCTTAGTTGGAAACTTAAAAAAGAATGCAACTAATAAGACCGTTTAATGAAGATTGTTAATACAAATACAAATTTAAATGTGAAAAGCATGCAAAGGAGTTGGAGTTAACAGGCAGGTTCTTTTAAGAATGCATCGGCTTCCTGGCCTTTTATCTCCTAGCCAGACACAAGAACTTCTGTAAATTGTTCCTTTGCTTGAGAAAGAGACCCTTGAAGTGAAGTGTACAGGCAAAGAATCTGGCTGTCAATAAGATAAACATGCCTGAGCTGACATACAGTCATTCAGAGGAACTTTTCCCCAGTTAGATCCGAAGTTACCCTTTGCCCAGGTACCCTACTTGCAGAGGGTGAACACGCTGCACAGCAGCAGCTGCCTCCAGCACCGCTCCACATCCAGCACGTCCAGACAGACTGTCCTACTCTCACAGCCCAATCCAGTACAATCCAATATCCAAGAAATAGAGGAAGGAGCTTTTGGATACCTTTTTTGCTAAAATAGTCAGTGGTTTACTTCCTGCTAAATCTGTGAACCAGTTGTGAATTGCACTCTGAGACCGAGCAGTAACCAGCCAGTAGTTGTCTTTGGCATTTACTTGTGGTTTCTTCTTTCCTGTGTCCTGGAAAGTGTTAAGTTTTAGCTTTTCCGCTAGTATGCTGCTAAAGTAAGCGCCAATCTGGTGGGAAAAAAAGCAAAACATATATGACAACCCAGTAAGTAAGCATCTATCATACATTAATGCACAACAGATTTCCATCTGAATAGATGTAGTCATCACTCTAGCCCAGGCTATCAATCTAACAAGATTACACTTTAATTCCCTAGAGCAAGGAGATGAGGATTCATGATGTTAAGCACCCGTGCAACACTTCTGCATCACCACTGTAGAAGCTGCAGGTCAGCAAAACCAAGCCGAAGACGACGAGGCCTCAGAGATACCAGAGATGCAGCTGCCGTTTCGGACAGGTCACTGGGAAAGAATGCCCAGAGCCACATCCCTCCAGCAGATGAGCATCTCGGATTTAGGCCCCGATTTAGTGTACCCTAAGAGTGTCTCGGAACATTCCTGCCCTTCTACACTTTACCGTAGCATGATGTGCGTAAATGAACACTTTTCACTTCTATTTAGAACAAACTACACTGTCACAAGAACTGCATGCATTGTCTTTCCATTACCAGTTACCACAGGAAAAACTTCAAAGATTCAGGTAAGCTAGGAAGAGTTCTGACTTCTACTCAAAACACCTCCACTACCACTCGATACCTCCGGAATGAAAAGCTTTGCAAGATTTGCTTCCCCAGTATTTTCAATCCCAAAACAGCAGAAAAAAAAACAAAACAGTAGAGGTTTTACTTCCAATGTAAGCTTATTTACTTTTCAAAATTACTGTAACAGAAGTTAGTTTTTAGGCCTGTCAGTAAGAATGTTTGATTTTCTAATAAATATATTCATAGCTGGGTAATTTTAAAATATATGAAAAGCTTTTAGGAGATACTGAACTTACTTTGGTAATTCTGCACTTAAATCTTTCAAATAACTATAGGCACTTCCTTGTGAATTTCTGTTTTACTTTTCAAACAGTTATGTTCAATAGTCAAAATACGAATAATTAAAATATAAGACAGAAAGTGCCTGCAGGTAACAATTCTAGAAAACAAAGTCAGAAAAGTGTAACAGGAAAACCTTTAACATTTCAACAATAGCAACCCTGTAATTTACTTTTATCTCTTCTGCTCCTAAAATAAAAGAGCATCACTGTATAAGTAAATTCACGTTTTCCAATAAGCCGTAAAAAGTTATATATTTTAAAATAAGTCAAACAGCAGAAAATTACTTTGTCTGAAAACATTTTTATAAGCTTCTTGATAACACTCTCCTTCAAAACTGTTTCTTCCTGCTTTCACAACAGAAAAAAAAAAAGAGAGAGAGAGAGTGTGCGTGAATCTGGACAGATCCCTCAAAGAAATATGGGAATTTTTTTTCTAAACAGCTATAATTTTCAATTTGGAAGATAGTAACTAATATTTCAGTCATTTTTATTGCTCTTTGAAATACAAAACTTCTTTGACTCTCAAAAAACCCCACAGCAGAACTAAACTAAATCTCACTAAACAATCCAAGAATATATTTCCAAGAGATCTGGACCACAGTGTCCAGTTTCTCCTGGCAGAAAACAGCCTGATGAAACAGGTACAAGACCAAAGCAACCTAAAGATGTAGAAATACCAGGGACTTCCAGGGAAGGAGTCACTACTGTCTTTGTACATGAAGCAAATAGAAGAAAAGGAGCAAAAATTAATGTCTCCTCTACAATGAAGTGTGCTATTTACGTTTCGCTCTTGGCATCCATGTTTTCCTCCAAAGACTGTTAACAGTAGGTAGCAGAAACACAGCTCTGCATTCTTGTATTAGTTCTGTAATCAGCTTTGATACAAAGACTTCCAACTAGAAAGCAAAGGAGTCAAGAACGAAGTACCACTGCCAGCTTGGTTCATTTCAGTGAGCATAGTCGGACTGAAAAGCCCTGTCTTACCTTTGAGGCATTAATGACAATATTTCTAGCAGATCCATGCTCATCTCCAGAGAAGGCAGGTTGATTACTGAAGCCTTGCTTTACGTTCACTGCAGTAAGTTCATCCTGCAAAGAGTGTTTTAAGGGAAAAAAATGAAATTACAATTTAAGAAGTCACATCATTCTGAGAAACATGTTTTTATAAAGAAAATTTATGTATTTGCTAGTATGCCAGACTCTGCATTCACCTGAACACTCCAAGCACTTTGCACCTTCACAGGATTTCGGTGAAGGGGACCACAGTGCCACCCCTACGCTCCAGTCCCCATTAAGTGTTTGCCTTACTACAGGCTTCAAGGCCATAACTTGATAAGGATACCACTTGTCTTGCTGAAAGAGGAATGCTGCCCTTGAGAAGGGAAGTGGGAAACAAGGCCTTGGCAGCCGTGGTAAAACGTGGAGTGCTCCCCAGCACCCAGCCCCAAATCCTCCTCACGGAAGCGGTGCCAGTCACCAGCTGGGAACACTGAAACCAGCCGCATCTCTCCATAACAGAACGCTGCTGCACATCCCTCCTCACCCCCAGACCCCACGTGTCCCTTCCCCCAGCACAAAAACATTTTTGCATGGTGTTTTGCTGAAGTTTAAAACATTACTATTTCAGTGGGTGGCCCCACAACCACCATTTGGGAATATCTGCTGAAATAAGAAACAGACCACCTCTAGCAGAAACAATTTCAAGTGAACATCCGTCCCTGTTGCAACTAAACCCACTGCTTCTGGAGCTACTTTCGCAGTGGAAGTATTAGTAGTCTCCTACTACACTATCAACACACCTTCATTTTGCTGCTTATTGGTATTTAAGCAGGCTTAGCTGGATCACATTCGCAGCAAGAACGCAGAACAGACAGAAGCGGGGTCAGTAGCATGAGGGGCAAACACATACCCGACCCTTCACAAATGTAGAATATAACTTCCAAGTGAGCCCTGCCCTTCCCTGTCTTCGCTCTGCAATTTCACCAAAGTTAATATTCTTCCATGGAGGCTGTGCAGTTTATTCACTTATTCGGGATCACGTGCCTGTCAGACTGAGGTTTACCTACACCAGATGAATGGGAACTTGGCTTGCTTGTTTTTCTTAATCTCCCTCTGAAGAGGAGGCACACATCTCCCCCCCCGTGAATCAGTTACTTGCCACCAAAGGTAGTCTACACAAAGGTCAAGTGGTCCACGGACCACTGGTAGTGGGTGAGATATTGGAACAATCCCCGAGATGATTGTAAAATAACCTATGAAAACAAAGAGCGACTGCCATGCAACCAAGCAAATAAAACAGGAGAAAATAAAGTTAAGAATGTCATAATTTTACTAGAAGATTTTATTACTAGTTTTGGACAACATGTCTCCCCCAAAACAGCAACGCAGAAGCTTCCATTTGCTTTATTCTCATATGCTTTGCAATGCATTTTGCTTTTCAGTATTTTCGCAAAGTTTGGGAGTAACACGGGAGACAGTAATGTATTTAGAAGAAATCTAAGCTCTCTAGGGTTTATGAAGTTAGCCAGCCTCATCTGAATTTTAAATGAAATCAACAAGAAGTGCTGGAACACTCCTCCACCCACACTATCCCCAAGAGAGCCTTGAAAACACAAATAAAGGCAGAGATGAAAGTGATCAAAAAGATTATAAGCAAATAAATAAAAGGTAAATGGCAAACAGATGGAGATATATGTTACTGTTAGTGCCATTTCCACAGTTGACCCCAGTTCTGTTATCTTTAAACTTCTCCTCCTTTGAAAAAAGCTGTATAGATATCATTATGCTGAAAATAACTAAGAACCGTATGTTGTACTGCTGTATCTACCACTACTGTAGGAACAAGCTGCGGATGGACTGACAACACAAACACATCAGTGTTTTGGTTTTGTCTGGCTCAGATTATTAGCTCAGATCTCTCCCTGCCTTCAGCAGCAGCTCAGAAATTTTAAACGAGGAACATAGCACAGTTGCATAACCAAACACCGACTAGAAATGAAGACGTCATCTGTGAACACAATGCACAGAGATACCTTTACAAACAAATTAACAATAAAATGGATGTTCAGAGGAGCTCATTACATCTTGCTCATGCCAGCTCCATTAACAGCCCAGGGTCACTTTCTAAGAGCGCAGCTGCCCCCCAGCAGAGGGGGAAAGCTTCCTGGACAAATAGGCAGGAACACCGGCACAGCTAAATTGTACAATACTGAAGGTACCAGGGTTAAGCCCGCTTTCGCTTGGCTTGATTTGCAAGCCCTCTCCTAATGACAGGCACAGCAGCACCCCACGCTGCTGTCACTAAGTGACGCGCTCTGCGCCACAACACGCTGCATCCTCTGGGCTCCTGCAGGGATGTCAAGCTTCCTTTCAAAATGTCATGCAGGGCCCCAAGCGAGCCAAATCAAGGCTTAAAACCCTTTTGCAATTTTAAATAGCCAAATGAACATTCAGGCCCAAATTGCGTTAATTTGTTTCAGAAAGAATTTTAATGGTTTCGTGTGGGATATTCAAGACCCACCGACGTATCTGCAGCACTACTCAGCTTGTGAACGCAACACGTACAGATGGATATATCTTTACAGAAAGCAAGCCTGACAAGTTCGGGCCGACGCTCACAGGAGCTGAGCAGCGTCAGCTCAGCGAGAAGTCAGACTCCAACTTCAGTCTGCATGCGCCACTTCATCCCAGCTGCGACTGGCAACGCGTGTTCGGAGGAGGCCACCGGTAGCACCTACCCAGCCGGCTGCAGTCAGGGCACTCAAACCAGACCGAGAACAAATGAACCAACTGTTCGTATCAAGCATTGAGGCATTACTGTTGGGTGTTCCAGTCTGTGTAATTCCATATTACTTTGCTTTTAATTAATAGGAATGAGCTCCTTCAACTTAGGCATCCTCCTGCTTCCTTATTACTGCAGTAACACTTGCTTACTGCAGCACCAAGCCAGTAAGAGAAAAGCAGAAAGCTAATGATGTATAAAGGTTTTGGAAAAACTAGGAACTGGCCAGTTTCTTCTGACATCTCAGCTGAGCAAACAGTGTAGAGAGCTATACCAGCACTATCTGACAGTCAAAACCAAGGAATTTTTGAAAGACATTCTTTTTCTTCCTGACCGCAAAAACTTCCTTCAGAAGACAATTTTAAAAGAAGTCCCTATTAAACTCACAAAAGCAACAAAATGGATCTTTTTAACCAGTCATTGCTTTTAGATCCTCTCACGTGTTCCATCTTTTGCTTCGTGTCTCTCTATTACAACAGGGCACCTACTTTCAGCAGCTTGGAGCAACCACAGCCTTAGCTTCAAGACCCAGACCCTCAGCAGGAAGGTCCAGGATTTCAACCTGCGGTGCAGCTGCTGCAGAATAAACCTTCCACTCACGCTCAGCTTACACTACTGAATGTTGGGCTTGCTTTGAAAGATGAGATTGAAAAGTAACTCCCTAAAAGAGACAGTATAAAACACTGTGCCAGTTATAGATTACTAAACAAGCTATATTTCATGATGAAGAGAGGAATAACGATATTTAGAGGAGCTTTTCCACTCCAACGGCTCAGAAGTCACAAGCAAGGATTAGCCATACCCAACAGCCAACCACAGGCAAAAGCAAGTTTCACCAGAGACTAGGAAGATGATGTACTGTTATAAACAGACACTGAGCGGGCCCAGAAAGACTCCCAACGAGCATAAAGGGGACAACACTGGAGACACCTCTCTGCCAGAAATTTCAACTGCTTTACCCATCCTACCAGTGAGAAAGTGGTCTGGGCTACTGGCGATTATAGACATTGGAGAATTGAGCCTTGGAAGGGTCAAACCCTGTGCCCTATGTGTGGAGAAAGCAATGAAAATCCTGCAGTCTGAAGGCTATTTCTCAGCATAAAATGACGTTGATCGTGCTTTTTTGTGCTTTGAAACTGAATTCAACTGAAGTTAAAAGCATTACTCATAAAAGCATCAGGATCTGGCCCTGATGATATGGTACATTCAGTGGTTATATCTTTGGCTTGTAATAAACACAATTTGCATTATATTTTATCCATCTTAGGGAGACCTTAACAATTTACAGCACAGGAAGTGTTAGAAAAAAGTTGATTCTAACACCTGCCTTCAGATGCTCCTGCCCAGGCATGATTTCCAAACCTACCTTTTGCTCCGCAATCATCAGCAGGGATTCCTGATTATACAGCCTCCTGGTTCCAGCTGGAGAGAGTTAATTGTCTTCCTAGTAGCTGGTATAGTGTTACATTCTGGATTTAGTATGAGAAGAATGTTGATAACACACTGATGTTTTCAGTCGTGGCTAAGTAGTGTTTGTACTAAGTCAAGGATTTTTCAGCTTCTCATGCCCAGCCAGCAAGAAGGCTGGAGGAGCACAA
>JAVJGG010000085.1:43215108-43241247 GCA_035590195.1 Aviceda cuculoides
TTCCAGCAGCTTCTCACAGAAGCCACCCCTGTAACCCCCCCCGCTACCAAAACCTTGCCACACAAAGCCAATACACCATGTTAAACAGGAGGAAGACTACCGAGCCCTCTACAAGGTAATGGCACAGGTGGAGAAGCCTCCCAAGATTGTCATTATGTCACTGTACAAGTACGGCATAAGAGACAAGACCCCTGTATAGCTCATAGCCAAACAGTCAACATTATCTGACTATATAGCCTCACCCTAGGTTGTTTGGAGGGTTTTTGTTTGTTTGTTTGGGGTTTTTTTGTAAGCTAAACAGAAACAACAGTCTTTCCTTGATCTTTTTCATCATATGCAGGCCTGAAATGAGAAATGGGTTTTTAGGGGGACAGGAATAAAAACATTCCATGAGCAATCCTCTTGCAGAAAAGCTGGGCGCACAGAGCAGGACGAAGAGGGAGCAGCGACCGGCCAGGATTGGGGGAGAGGCCCCAGGGCGCAGCGTTGCTCTGCAGGGACACGGGGCGAAGGAGCCGAAGCCTGAGGCAGGGCAGGGAGGAGCGAAGCCTCGGGCAGCCAGCACACGGCAGCGATGGGGCGACCAGGGCCTCCGAAGTCTGAGCCGGTGCGGAGAAGGGCAGACATTTCCAATATTGCAGGGAAAAACAGTAACAGCTTTAGTAACGTCTTGGACATATGGGATGGGAGAAAGGACTCGAGCAAGACGAGCAAGCTGAAGAGGAAGGCTTTTCCGCGGTGAACGGGGTGGGACTATCGGGCAAAAGCTGAGGCTGCGACGCGGCTCACGATGCCGCGCGATGCACTGCTCACGAAAGGGACGTGCCAACGCTTGGGCCAAGAATTATCATCTCGGTCACTGCAGCAATTTTACAGTATTCCTTGGCTACTTCTATTTGGTTTTTAAGCTTGTCCTTGACAAGCGACTCACCTAAGTCTTGCTTCTAGTGTGATATTACCAGAAAGTGGGGAATCTAATGCTTCTGAGGGAAGAAACAAATGTTTGTTTCCCCTTTTTATCTTGTGATTTCATGCATCTTCTTTGCTCTTGTCATACATTCGAAGCAGTATTCATTGTGGTGGAGCACACAGCACTTGCAATAAAATATTTTCTGTGATCAGATACCTCAGCTTCATTTTTTCAGTTAATTATCCATTAGTAAATAACCCAATAATTACGCATTCAGCAAATAATGCATTATTTGCTTCATGTGCTTTAGAAGACGGAAGGTGTTACAAAAACCCGCCAAAAGTTCATCGAAGGAGACCTGCTTTTCTAAAACTGCCAGTCTTTAACATCAGAGACCATGAGCTTTTTTTTCCTATACTTGTTTGATAAATGCAGTACCCCAGATACCAGGAAATATTTTAACCACCCAGAAAGCAATATTGTGTTACTGTGCAAACACAAAGAGACCCTGTCAGATGCCTCCTGAGTGTTCCCTGCAGAATTCACAGCTGGAGTTAGGAAGGGACTTGTACTGCCTGCCAAGGCACATATTAACTGAATTTTTTCAAACAAATGCAGTCAAGATCCATAGCTGATAATGAAGGTTCAGAGAAAAAGTTACTCCAGGGCAAACTCCAGGACAATTCTTCACTCTAATTTCTAGCTTCTAACTATGCACAGTGTTACCTCCAGCCCAATCTTACCACTGCTGTCTTCACGCCACCGGCCACTGCCAAGCCTATGGCAAGACACGGCCAAACCGAGGCAAAGCCCCCTCAGTGCTGTCTGCTCCCCATCACCACCTCTGCTTTTCTGAGGGATTCTGAAACATCTTAGCTCATTGAGAAAACTAAGTAATTTTCCATGGCATAAACTATTGCTCCATATGAAAAGACTGTCAGAAAGCTGACTCCTGAAAAACAGGAGTCACCAAAACCGATAAATGCAATTAAATTTTTTTTCCCCATCAAATTTTTCCTAGGACATAGTCACTTTTATATGCATGTGTTCAAGTCTGTTCCTTTCACTGCTATTGTGCGAGTGATAATCAATCATACTAAAAAACTACATTCCCTCTTCAGGGAACAATAAATGCGTTCTGCTCAAGTAAAGTATTCAAGACCATCTTTAAAAATAAGCATTTTCCCAAATGTGTGATATTCAGCACTGTGCACAGTGCAAGCTCAGTGGTAACAGACCCCAGTGATGCAGCAGTCTGCCATCTCTTGGTTGTAATGTAACGACCACGGCACAAACCACAGCTTTATTTAAGCATTAGCGTAAAAAAAAAAAAGTAACTTATTTGTCTGTACACAGCCTTGCTTCATTTTAATTCCAAGGTTGTCTTAAAACCAATGTAGTTAAACCAGATACAGGCTTTAAGCCTAACTGATATGATACTCTTAAGCCACCTGAAGAGTATTCCTGCAAGGGATATGCATCCAGTTAAACCACTTTCTAAGTTGATCCACTTAGGAAAAAAACCCAAACCCTGCATTTGCTGAAGCCACCAGCAGTCAGTAGATCGATGCAGACGACCATGCTTCTGGTCCTAGCCGAGGCCCCGAGTTAGCCACCCTCCAAGGGGTGGGTTAGCTCATGCCCGTGACTTTGGCTCACATGAAGAGCGAGGCAGATGCCCAGCCACAGCAGGAGCCCCGCCGTGCCTCTCCTGCACCAACCGCAGGGAGCCGGCGTGCCGCCGAGCTGTGGGGTAGGCTGGGTCTTATGTAAAGAAGTAAGAGAAAATGTATTTCAAGTATATACAATACTTGAAACCTAAACGGAAACATTTATCTGAGCATCGTACACACTGCAGCCAAAACAATACAATATATAACGGGCACGCTGCCCTTGCCAGGGAATGCCTCAACAGGGAAAAACAAGTGCCCAAATGCAACCAAATACTGCCTAGGGGGTCTCCTGGCTTCGCAGGGGTAC
Source organism: Aviceda cuculoides (assembly GCA_035590195.1). NCBI lineage: Eukaryota > Metazoa > Chordata > Aves > Accipitriformes > Accipitridae > Aviceda > Aviceda cuculoides. Next base: position 43,217,999 of record JAVJGG010000085.1, read on the forward strand.
TGTGCGTCACCTGTGCCAACACACTAGGAACACAGGCAAAAAAAGAAAAACACCCCCCTCCAAAAAAAGAAAAACAACAGAGTAGTGCAGCATTGCTAGCTTTAGAGGAAAACCAGGAAAAATAAACCCCAGAAAAACAAAATCCTCTGAAAACTTCCTTTTTGGAGGGCAGGTAATCAGATATGGCACACTAGACTGTCTGGAATGCGCCGCTCACCCAATCAGACAGGGCTGGGAAGAGCAGAGCACTCGTCAAATTACAGAGAGGCTCCTTCTGTCATCTTAAACCCCGGTTATCAAGTGGCACAGAGGATGCGCTGAAGCACTCGGCTCACTGCTCTATTTTCCAGCTTATTTAAACACATCAGCGTGCAAGCTGGAGCACTACCGAAGGGGGCGGGGAAGAAAAACCTTCTCAGCATCTTTCAGAAACGCATGCCTCGCGGAGGTCCGCTGCCCAAGCTCTCCGAGGAGAGGGCTCCCAGCGTGCGCAGGGCTGGCCGAGCGCCCGGGGCTCCGTGCGGGCAGCTCGGCCCTCTGCCATGCCGATGGCGTGAGGACCTTGTCACTGCCTCTTCGAGAGCTGCGTCCCTCAGAGGGCTTTGGATGCCACCATGCCAGCCCAGCAGAAGAAAGTTATCTTTTGCATAGCTGGGGTGCTGAGCTTCGCTTGCGCGCTGGGGACGGCGGCAGCCATCGGCACGCAGCGGTGGGTTAAGGGGACGATACTCTGCAAGACGGGAGCCCTGCTCGTCAACGCCACCGGCCAGGAGCTGGAGAAGTTTATTGGCGAAATCCAGTATGGGCTCTTTCACGGCGAGCGTGTGAGGCAGTGTGGGCTCGGGGGGAGACCTTTCCAGTTTTCATGTGAGTAACAATGGCATTTGAATTATTTAACACCGCACTGCTGACGGCTAGGGGAGCTGGGAGATTCTGCCTGTGTCCCCTTGCTCATACACAGAGCCTAACAAGCATGAAATACTCTAAAGTGAATGCTGCCTCTACAGCGTTCTGATCTGCAGGTTTAAATAACTTATTTTCTGATACTAGTAAAGCCACGCTAACAGTTTCAACAATCTATATTTCAGTTACACAGATACCTACATTTCGAAAGATTTATACTACTACTTTAAAAAAAGAATACTTTGGTTTTCAATTTATCTGTCATCTTCGTGTGTGTGTGTGTATCAACGTTACATCCTCTGTCCCTTCATGAAAGAATGAACTAAACTAGCAGAAATCTCACGAAACAGCTAAGGCATAGATGGGTTTGGCTGCTGTTGAGAAACAAAGCAGCCAAAAAGTTAGCAACCTGCTGCATTAATTGGAAGAACGGCTGGTTGGTGCTAGCCGATGTTCACTCGGTTGATCTGCAAGTTGAACTTGGTATCTGACATACAGAATTTTATAAAAGACTCTTAACAGTGGTTTTGCTTTACATGTAATATTCATAACCTATTTATCTTCAAGGATAAGAAGATCAATTAAACGATCAAGTGAACACACACTTTGTGTATATAGAAGCACATTAAACAGATGATAACAAACAGCCATTTGTTGTAGGTACAATATGCCACCTGAAGTTGCTACAAAAGACAGTTTAGAAGCATTCTGCTACAACAGCACTGGTAAATTCCTTACCCAAGCCATTTAAGGCAAGGTAAGGTTACCAGATCAGGTATCAGAAATTATTTACTATATAATATTTTTCCAAAGGAGTAGACCAAATTAATTTAATGTAATATTAAGATTTGCCATCTCAAATTCCATCACTAGTCTATTGATACAGCTGAAGTTCTCCTCTCAGTCGCTTTGTTCCCCACCACAGCACGCAGCTATTCCGCCCTGCCGGTTACAGGCTGGGGTGAATTTTCGGAGGGGTCTGCTAAACCCCAAGGAATCGGCTCTCTGCTGCAGGCGGCTGAGGTTCATAACAATTTCGACAAAGCCGCTCGCGACCAGCAGCTGTGGCAGACGCTTGCCTGGGCTGGCTGCAGCCGCAGAGCGGTGAGGCAGAGCCGAGCTGCACAACGCGGACAAGATGCAGCTGCAGCCCGGGGCCCTCACCGGCCCCCCGGCCGGCTGCGCACCCCACTGCCCGCAGCTCCCAGCCGTGGGACGGAGCCCGGCCGAGCAGCCCCGGGGCTCGCACTGGCCCCCCCGGAGCTCCCCGGGCAGGGAGAACAGCAGCAGCAGAACGGATCAGCAGCCAGTTTGGTGAGAGTGAAATTTTGGAAAGGTCGCCTGCAGTGACCACGGCACGCGGCAAGAAGCGGGGCGTCCCTCCTAGTCCGTACGGAGGCAGGACTGAACCCCACCATGGCAGACAGCCCCCCACACCGGAGAAGCCACAGTTGAGAGCCTATTAGGCTTCTTTCTAATTATTTTCTTTCCACATATTTGTTACTTCGATACTTTTAAGCCATTTCATTGAGGTTCCTTGCATTCAGGCTCCCATCTATACATTTCATCTTGTGGCTGAAATATTCTCATATACTGCTAGTGTGATTGTAGCAATAGCATCAAAGAATTTTAATTTTGTGGGCAGTGTGAATTAATATTACACATGCAAGAGAGAATACAAATGTGCAGCTTGTTTGTGATGATTTAATTATATCAATCATCACATATTTTTAAATATATTACAATGCTACATACAGGTAAGCTCTGGATCTGTGCAAGTACTGCAGAGCATTTTCAACCAAGAGTACTCCAGGGTTACCGAGTTTCCTCTCATTGTGGCCATACACTTTCTATCCACACTCACAGAAATCTCATGTAACCAAACTTTCCTACCCAAGTGTTTACCAAACTTGCATTCACAAGTATGATTTCAACTGAACACAAACACAAATGTAACTAAAGAACAGAAATAATACAATGTGAAACTTTCAGTTAGCCACAGCTAAACAATCCACTTCGGAATGGTAAAAAACAAAAACAAAAAACCACCACACAACACCTGAGTGTTCATACAGAGCTGCAGAATCCTATGCACAGGACAATATTAAAAATTACTTTCTTTAATATGAGTGCCTAACATACATATTCAAAGAACTCCAAGGCTTTCAGGAATTGCATAAAGGAGAAAAGGTTGAAAAAGTAGTTCACTCAACCTCAGTAAATATCACTGATCTCATTTTCAGACAGCAAATGAGGTTTGAAGCACATGCTTTAACGTCTGTTCCCAGGATCTGAAATCAAGACTGGATTTAATCTCATGCCCAAGATCCTCAAGGCAGAAGGGAAGCTGCCGACCTGCCTGCAATGGAGCAGCGTCCTTCCCGGGAGAGAGCAGCCTTGTTCCCAGTGTCCCAGCCCACCGGGCATCATCCCTCACAGCTACAGAGCTACCATGTCGCTGGGGGTGGAAACACAACCCAAGAGCCTCAACCAACTTAAAACCCAACCCAGGCTTGCTTATTAGAGGATTCTTTTACCTTTTATTCTCCTTCTGTACAAGACAAACATTAACAGCAAAGTATCTCAATAGGTCTCACTCACAACTTTGTCAGTCTTATTTGCCTGCACTGGCATCCTTTGTATAGCACTCTGAAAAGGTAACACTACGAGGTGACCTTCGGCACTGCCTGTACCTGAAAGGTAGCCCAGTTACAGCCTAAATAATTTCACAAGCCCAGTTGTACCCATCATGGCCCTCCGCGGGGCAGGCTTTGCCTCTGTGAGCTTTCATGGACAGCTGAGGGTGGAAGCATTGCTGTCCTCCTCACATGTTGTTCTCGGATCATCTTTTATTTAGATTAAAAAGCAAATGCAACACTTAATAGGATTTACATTTAGAAACAATGATTGGGTGGCTTAGCAAAATATGCCTCTAGTAGAAGTGTTCACTTCGGAGACCAATGAAGGAGGCTGGTTCACGTTCTCAGGGCTGCAGCAGCCCCATCCCGTCCGGGTCAGGGCTCTCGGGAACTCACTGGAAGCATCCCGGAAAGCAGGATAACCATATACAATATCCACATCCATAGTTTAATGCATTGAAGTGCACTTTAGCATGTCTCAGAGGAAAAGGCACAGAAAATAGGCTAAATGATTTAGTTCTGTGTTTGTTCCCATTAAATGCTCCCCTCTGACCACTATATCTCTCTTAATTGTAAAATGAATTTGCTCTGCCAGCAAACCCAGTTCAGCTGGGGAAAGCCTTCTGCTTCATTTGCTCTTGCTGATTCTCATCAGTTTCTGGGTCAGCAGTTCATTTTCTAAAGGTCATTGGCATGCATACCTAACACACAATTTCATTCATTACAATGAAGGAATGTTTTTCTTTCAAGACAACATAGCTGCTGGAACTAATTTTTTCCTGATATGTCACATATAAAAATTTAATGACATAAACGACTATAAATGCAGGTGCCAAGGGAAAGATTCAATACAATACAGTAACATGTTTTCTTAAAATAAACAATACAAAACTCTATTATTAAATACACAAGTTCTCACAAAACATCAGGCAGCATTGCAAAAACCAATGCTACTCCCTGTAGAAATTCTGCACAGGTAGGGACTCTTCAGCCTTTTTGTTGGCTAGCCTGACTGGTACAACAGTGAAAACGTACTTTATACCACACTAACAGTCCAACTGCTTCTTACACTTGCAAATACCTGAATTATGTAATATAAAGTCCAACAAACACGACGTCTAGTTTCTAAAACATGCTTTGCGTTTTACTAGGATGATATAAGGCATTCCAGCACCAGTGGCCAAACTGGACAATTAAGTAGCCCTCCTCAGAAGTAACCTTTTATGCAGGTAAATTCTTCCTCTAGGTAAACGGCTGAATTCAGCAGACAGGTGGTTTTGCCGTGCGCGGCACTCGCACACGCAAAGATGGCGAGCGGTTGCGTTCCTGGCCTGGACCCAACAGCCACGAGCTCCCTGAGCTTGGGAGCAGGGGGGGCTGCCCCAGGGAAAGGGGTCCGGCAGAGCAGAGCCCGGGGCCATCAACCCAAGGGAGGCGCGAGCGCTCGTGCAGCGTCGGGGACGGTGGGCGCAGGGCTCTGCCGGCCCCTCGTGCCCCCGGGCCGCGGTCCCCCACAGCCGCCGGGTGCCCCCTTCTGCTCCCAGCCAGCCGGCAGCAACGCAAAAGGCGATATCTGTGTAACATGGCTTCAAGAATAGTTTGCAAACATTTGCTTCATTAATTTCCCTTTCATTTAGCCGGGGAGATGAGTTGACTTGACACCACATTACCTGCCTCTGTGTTTACTGCGTGGCAAGCTGCAGAACTGTTTGCTGGTAAACATTTTGCAAGGTAGAGTAATTTATGTGAGGCTTTTTTACTCTCTGCACGTTACAGCTGCAGCGAGGCAGCGCTGAGGCATTATTACCCCCGCTTTAATCATGCCCCTGTGGATCAGGAGCAGTTAAGCGTATTTGATGATTCCTTCTAAAATACCCATTGTTGCCAAACAAACATGAATGACTAAAAATTATTCTCTCGTACTGGGTCTGATTGACTATCCCCTCGTGCCCTAGCTAAGCAGCATCGTAATTTGAAATAGTGGCTGAAAAGCCACACTAAAATATTTAAAATGAAGTCCTCCTAAGTTTCTGCATACGCAGTCACAGCTGGAACTCGGCACAGCCTTCAGGCTTCACCGGGCAGCAGCCACCCACTCCAAGCTCAAAACCCCACACGCCGGTCGGCTGCCGCTTCCCACGGCGCCCGCCTGCCCGACCCGCTCCGTGGGCTCTGTGGGGCAGCGGCCGGGGCAAGGACACAGCGGCAAAGGCAGCTGGGGGGAAAGTTGCCAGCTTTGGGAAACTTTGAATTAAATAGCATGTGGATGAAAGCGTTCCATTAACTGCGTAACAGACACAGTATTTGCACCTACCAAGCAACAGCCTTCTTACTTGCAACTCCACGGAGCAAAGCTCCGCTGCAAGCGACCAGCATTTCACTGCCGGCAGGAGGAGAGCTGGCAGGGCACAGCACAGCACCAGCCCTGGCAGCTACACGCTCGTTTTGTTTGTTCTGTCCTATTTTAGCTTGGTACCCCACTTTCTCATTGTAAGATCTCTCCGTTTCCTCTCATCAATTTATCATCTTCCCTTTTTGGCCTTGTGCTTCCAGGCACAAAGTGTTCCACATGCATTTTACTCGGGGAAATACAGGGGAGAAAATTTTGATCGTACAAAATTTGCTTATTCTTTCAAAATTTCATTCAGAGAGTTTGTTGCAAATAACTCTTTGATGTAACCTTTGTGAATTTCTCCCTCTTCAGTATCATATTTCATTTTAAAAATAATTTAAGAGATTAATGTATGTACAGAAATACATCCCTTTTCTATTTTTAAGGATTTTTATCAAAATACCAATTTTTTTTTCTATTTTCTAAAAATAGAAAAGTGCAGAAGGATAGGAGGCAAGAAACCTCTGATCCTTTTACATGTCTACATGTCCCTTTGGCAATAACTGTTGGTGGATCTTCACAGCGAGTCTCCATACTATAAACAACTTCACACATTACTGTCCCCAGATATCAATCCTTCCTGGAGCCCTGAGTGTCTCCCAGCAACACACAGTGCACAACACATTTAACCTGCCAGAGTGTCAGCACCGCAGCTTCGCTAATGATTTCCTGCTTCTTCCTAACAAAACGTGAAGCTTTTCACTTACAGATTTATTGCTTAAGGTTTTCAGAAGAAAACCTACATTTTTTGTCGAGTTTATACCTACAGAATTTTAGCTAAACAGCCCTGTACATTTGTATAAATGAAAGCGGTGGAATCGCAGCTCTGAAATGGAATGGGAATCGGCATCCCAGCCACGAGCAGCTCTTCGCTTCCCCAGCAGACGAAGTGGCCGAACCCGAACATTTGCTCACTTGGGGCACGTCGGACCTAAATAAACGGCACACGCTGCTGCAAATGGAGCAGCACGCGCCGAGGCTGCGGACGCCTTCCGCACCACCGGCCTGCTCGCCTCCTCGCTTGTCCCTACAGCCAGGGCTTGGATACTCCCAAGGACTTTGTCCGTCATGCGTTGCCCATGTCATGGTCCAGACCGAGGGGCCGGTGCGAGGCAGAGGGACCCCCGCACCCACGGGGGCTGCCCAGCCTCCTCCCTGCCCACGCACCTGCCCCGGGAGGGGGCACCCAGCAGCAGCATCCCTTGGGAAGGGGAGCTACCTCACCCCATCCCGGGTACCACAAGACACACAGCACACACAGTAGGGATACTGAGACAGAGTCAGGAACTCCTCATCCTCACCTGACCCTCCCCCGCACCTGTGTTTTGGAAAACAAGATAAATACAAGACTCTACTGGCCAGAACAATCCAGTCCGAGACACACATTTTGTACGAAGTGCTGACCACTCCAGGCAGGGTCAGGCATAAGAGTGACACACACATTAATTGTGACAAAGCCCAGAAGCTGATAAAGATCCAGGCAAGCAAACAAGTATCAATTGCCTTCCATTCAGTGAATGAGCTGAGCAGGTATAATTTAATTTCCAATCTCATGTCCCTCATTGGGACCTCATGAGCATAAGTGCAGAGAGTTTGTTTCTGGATTTACTGTGCCCCCTCTCCACAAGAGATGGCCAAGCCTCCAGCTAAGGGACATGAGATCAGACCCGTAACACAGGCACTGCAAGTAGCCCTTCATGCCATCCTGCAGACCAGTGCAAGGTGGACCTGCTTCCCCAAATACAGCTTCCAATTTTTTTTCTAAGTATATGCTGTTCACATTAAGGACCAAATACCACCTTGGCAGATGGTAGGCACGTCATCCTCCACCTTGCATCTGCACCATCTGGTTTCTGAGGATGAAATAACCCCAGAATCCCTGCACTGCCCTGAATAGTGCTTCCAGGTGAAGAGGAGTTTGTTCTGCCTGCCGAGACACCGGGGTGAGGGAGCAGCCACTGAGGGTGCTGAGCCGGATCGGGTCCCCAGCATTTAAAGAGCTGGAGGTTCTGGGGGTCGCAGCCTGCAGAGCTCGGCACGGATGCCAGGCAGGGACAGCGGCACCGCAGAGGTGCCGTTCCACATCCCGCAGGGGCTACGGTCGGGGCAGGGGGAATAACACCCTTAGGGAAATACCCCTGGGAAGGGGAGGAGAGGCTTTCCCTGGAGCTGGTCATTCCCCCCTTGCCAGCTGACACTTCTGAGCGTCACAAAATGCTTCTGCCTCCAAACATTCATGAAAGCTGGTTTCTAGTTATTAACTTCACTTTCACCTTTGGCTGCGTCTGGAAGAGTGTCATTTAAAACAGTTATCACAAACCAGGAAGAAATCCCTGGCCTGACTTCTGAAACAACTTTGCCTAATGTGTATAATAATATTTTGTTTGTTTTGGTTTTAGTTTTTCCAGATTTGCTCAAAGTTATCCCTGCAAGTATCCATGTTAGCATCATTCTCTTCTGTACAGTACTGATCGTCTTTGCTCTGGTGGGAGCAGGTTTCTTCATGTTCAATGCCTTTGGCAGCCCTTACGAAACTCTGCACGGCCCCATCGGGTTGTACCTCTGGAGCTTCATTGCCTGTAAGTACCACCCCAGCCCTGCCCTACCAGGCTAATGCCTGCCCATGTTCGCAGCTTGCCACGACCGGTTCATCAGCATAGGAGACCATATTAAGGACCGTGGCTGCATTGACTCTACACTGGCAAAACAGAGCTAGGCAGAGAGGTGGATGATTTTGCTGTACCAAAACACATTTTTTCCAAATTGGAGTTGAGAGATGAAATGCTGAACTCCTCCGCGTGGGCGGGCGAGCGGCTGCAGGAGGCCGTGGCAGACAGCCCGGGCACCTCCAGCCCTTCTGCATAAGCTGGCAGAAAAAGGGGATGGTGCCCACGAGCCCCAGGGACTCAGCGCTGGGCTGACACCACGGACACACAGCACACGATCCGAACTGGGAATTGCACCAGAGGGAGGAATGGGGGGGGAGGGGGGCAGAACCCAACAAAAAAAGTCAGTGATGCAACTGCTCGTATCCACCACAACGGGAGGTTTCCAGCCACGTAAGGGAGATCACCACTTACACCAGCAAGGCTTTCTCAAGGAAGGAAGGAGCTGAGAAGCAAAGAGGGAGAGACTGACAGCAACTCACTGCAAAAGCAGTCTCTGAAAAAACACAGCCAACAGGTATAATGCACCATTCCCTCTGCCACTTAGAAAAGGTAAAGCCGGTTCTCTGTGTTGCTGGCTTGGCTGACAAGAACATTTACTATTACTTTACAAGGTATTACATATTACAGTCATAATATAATAAAGCACTTAAGTACATATTTATCTTTAAACATGCAGCCAGGTCAGTTATGTTCACTGGGACAATGACAGCTCAAAGCTGAAAAAGAGCACAGAGACCTTGCCAGATCAGGGCACTAAAGCAGTTGTGCTAAATAGTACTGGCCCTAAGCCAAATTTGATTAAAAAAACTTACCAATTTCAATAGCCATTGGGTTCGATTCTAAAGACAATCCCTGTTAAAGTTAAGTTAGTGGCCATAATAACACTATCAATATGGCATTTGGTTGTGATGTACATCACATGGCCTTGCTCCAGGGATGGCCGAGATGATGAGCAACTCCCCCTCCATTTCAGGTTCCTGTGGTTGCCTCATCATGATTCTCTTCTCTTCAGAAGTGAAAATCCACCACCTTTCAGAGAAAATTGCTAATTTCAAAGAGGGAAGTTTTACATTCAAGACTCACAGTGAACAGTTTGCAAATTCGTTCTGGGTCATCCTGGTTTGCTCCCTGGTGCACTTCCTGAACGCCTTGCTAATACGTTTTGCTGGATTCGAATTTCCCTTTTCAAAATCAAAACATTCGGGGACAATCACTGGAGCGGTTGACCTGATGTATTAGAATTAAGTAATTTAAGACATTTCAAGCAAAAGGGTTTATCACTACTACAGTCAACAACCACCAGATGTACTAACTTGTAAACGATTAGCTCTAAAGAAGTTACAAAGAGTGAAGGTTTCAAATAAACATCAATACAGCATATGCAATAAACAAAAAATGACATGCTACTTGGTAATGTCTAGATCAAAATACCCCCTCTTTCTTGGGGTAAGCCCTTATGAAGACGTTTGCCTTTTTTTCCAGTAAGTTACTTGAAAAGTAGCTGGTATAAAAAAACCTAGGAATATCAATAGCATTGAACAGGATCTGGAAAGTAAAATAAATGGGTTGCAGTGGAGGCACACACTATCACCAGCAGCAGTTTCACCCTTCAGCCCTTGCGAAGGCGAGGATGCAGTTGTTACCGTGTCAGGGCAGTGGAGAACAAGGATGCCCAGCAGAGCTACAGACATCAAGCAAGAGAAGAGAAAACGTACAGGCTTTGCTCGTACCACACATCAGGCTCCATCTCAAAAGCGCAATGCTCAGGAGGAACATAATGTTATCGCAGGTGCTTGCAGGACAAAACCCAAACACCTGAAGCCACCATTGGCACTTTAACATAACATCACATGCATGGCAACGTCATCATTTCTGTCCATAAAGCTCTCTTTTGGTTTTTTAGTTTTAACAAACCAAATTGTAACCCTCTGATCCCAAAGTCCCAAAAGCCCTCATTTCCCTGCGCCACCACTGTGTCTGGGTGCTTCACGATCTTGGTTAAAAAGCAGCACACAGCAGAGCAGGGTGCGGAGGAGATGCAGCATCCTCCTGCTTGCCTGCACAAGGCAGCCTGGTTCGGTGCTGCTGAACGACCCCCCTGCAACACAGCAGAGCAAAGAGCATTTCCCAGAGCAAAGGGACAGGAGTGAGACCAGGCACCCTTTACATTGCACCACAGCCTCCCAACGCCTCACGGTCAGAAGCATGAAGAGCCCTGCAAACTCTCTCTCGTCAAACAATACAAATAAACAAAGTCAAAACCTTTGGCAAAGGGCAGCAACGGACAGGCTTACAAAGCGTGCTGCAGCTCAGCAGAGAGCGATGAAGAAATAGGTGAGGTTCTCTACCTCAAGGCATGCAGAAGCCAGAATGGATGAACACATCAGCCCCTGCACGCTTAAACTTCTGCAAGTCAGTTAAAGCAACCAGACCGCTCTCGCAGGTACAGCTGAGCCAGCCCAGTTACGAACAGATAGACGAAAAGAGCATTATGCCACCAAACACTACCTCTGTGGGATTACATGGGTACCTTGGAGATGAGGCGCTCCTTGCAGGACACAGAAACAACATTCAAAGCAAACGCAGGAGAAGGCACACGGAGGGGGTAGGTGCTGCCCCAGCCCCCCATTTATCTGCAGGGCTGCAGCCTGCTTCTGCACAGCTGGAGGCGAGGAGCAATCCCACTCAGCGTCCACCGAGTCACCTGCGGTGAAAATCAGGCCCAGGTGCCTGTTAGGACTCACGTCTGGAAACCATAAGCCTCAAGCTCTAGCAACCTGCAAGATGACCTCCCTGACTTTTATGCCTTTTTTTTATACTTCTACTACAAATGGCAAAACATTGCTGGGTTTTGTGTAAAACGTTTGTAAACTATACCCCTACTCCACAAACCCTTTCACAAAGCAGCTCAGCCTCCCCATGCTGTACTCCATCTCCCTAGATTTTTACAATGTGTAAGGGCTGCTGCCAGCTGCCACGACCCCCAACCTTTTTTTCATCATCTTCTCCTTAATTAATATGCATATTCTTCATGTTAATGTATCTTCTTAATGCATAATTTGTATTACATCTCATGGTATTGTTTACTATACAGCAAATAATGAGGAGTAACGTTCCATCCTTCTTGTCCCTGACATTTCATGAAGCTGCTCTGCTTTGCAGCTCTGTGGCAGCTTTGGCAATCAGCGGCGTACAGGATCGGGGCTGCTCACGTGCGTGTGTCTTTCTGAGTGATCCTTGCCAGTCCTGAAGGACCTGGCCCCTATGTGTGAAATACAGAGTTGCCCAGACCTGCCCCAGCTCAGAAGATAAACCCATTCCCACCCCTTTTGGTGTGCAGGAGAGAGCAGCCCCTGACTCGGGGTCCAGGCGTTTTCGCGGGGGATCACGCCCCAAAGAGCCCAGCTCCACCGCTCCCCCCGCTTCCCACCCCGCTCAGGAGCATGAGGCCAGTTTTTATTTGCATTCTTACCCAGTTCCTAAGGCAAATGTAACTTCATACTAGCAAAACAAAATTGAGACAATATTTGTGTGTTTGACCAGCTGAAAGTAACAGTTAGAGCAAGCATGACTTGCTCAGCTTGCACTCGTGGATGAGCACCAGCAGTACCCTGTGGCTCACTTGTAATCCAGGAGCATCAGCTAGAGAAGTTTTGCCCTTTTTCAATTCTAGACCAGCATGTTTCATGATTTAAAAAAAAAAAACGAAAATTTGTATAGTGAGGAGAAATATATAAATATATTTTGAAGGTTCCTGAAAAATCAGATTTTTTCGTATCCCAATAAAAAGTTAGGATGTATGTGTGTCTGTATGTGTGTATGCATGCAGTGTGCATACATATAAATACAAATAGATCTATAATAAGTATATATATATACAAGGGTGTGTACCAGGCTTAGACCACTGGCCCACGATGCTGATGTAGGGGTGAGCAGAGGAGCGTCGTGTTGCAGATGTGGAGCTCGCCGTCCTCTCTGGACCCGTATCGCACCCCACTGCTGTGACTGCCCTGCGCAGGGATCCTCGGGGCACACTGCTGGCTCCCATAGGGGACCCTTCTAAAACATAACCCCATTAACAGGTTTTCTTGTCAAAGTTACTACCCCAAGAAGAGATCATTTATCACTTGGCAATGGCGTGAACAACAGACTTGCAACGCTTGAGCAATATGCCCACACTGAGCTCTGCGGCCGTAGCTCCATAAAGCGCAGCCGAGAAAGGACGCGCGGCAGCCAGACCCCGTGGTGTGGAGCAGCCGAGGCATTAGTGCGGTGGGAGCAACGCTCACCACAACGCCCGCAGTCGGATGCCCCACGGCCTGGGCCCGGGGAGTGGTGGGCCGAGGGATGGCCCCCGCTCCCTGGCATGGGAGGGGTGCTCAGCGCCAGCTGCGGCTGCCCCAGCCAGGACCCTTTCCTCTCCGAGTTATTGCAGAGCTGAGATTGCGCTAGGGAAGGAGTGAATTAAGCTTCACAGCTTCCCCTCTGATGTCTCAAAGCATTTACCCACCTCACGGAGAAGTCGGGAGAGGTCTGTGCCAAAGCCCTGTCGACAAAAGTGGGGGTCCCTCCCCTTGGGCCAATATTCACTTGTCTGTCTAGGGAAAGGGCTTTGATATCTGGAGACAGAAGCTGCCATGGAAATGCAAAATTTCATGCATTTCTTAACTGCGTTATTTTTGCCGCTGGCTGTTGTTCCCGTCAGAGGCCGAGGTGTGGGTCCATTTCCTTCCAGCCTGGCAGTGGCACACGGACAGGGGTGTCGCTCAGCTGCCATCGCCCTGAGGTTGGACTTCATCCTCCCTGGGGGGACACCGGGCAGGCACACGAACAGCCCAGCCTGGACGGAGGTGGGAAAAGGGGAGAGGGGAACCAGCCCCTCAGGGGGACGGGACAGAGTGGTGTGGACACTGCACGTGGCCAAGGGACGGGGTGTCCTGTGCCATGTCCTCCCTCCGGTTTTCCAGACTAACTGCTGAACCAGGCCAGGGAGGGGGGGGTTCTGCCTCCAGCAGCCAGGGCCTGGGCTGTTTGCTGTCCTGGTGCCTGAATATGTCATCACTACTAGCACCGAGTTATGTGGATTTGATGGGAAAAACCACCTTTCAGTCCAGCATTCTGCAGAAAGACACAAGGTCAAGCACCTTATTGACACGATGATGCCATGCTTGTTGGAAACACAAGAGCAGGGTACAGGACGCTGTTCCCCCCCAGCCAGCAGCTGAGCACCACACAGCCACTCACTCACTTCCCCCCACCCAGTGGGATGGGGGAGAAAAATCAGGAAAAAAAAGTAAAACTCATGGGCTGAGATAAGAACATCTTAATAGACGGAAAGGAAGAAATTAATAATGATAATAATAACAATAATTAAATGACAACAATAATAAAAGGATTGGAATATACAAGTGATGCACAAAGCAATTGCTCACCACTGGCCAACCAATGCCCAGTTAGTTCCTGAGCAGTGATCCCCCCCCCGGCCAGCTGTCCACAGTTTATATACTGGACATGACTTAACATGGTATGGAATATCCCTCAGGCCAGTTCCCCTCCCAACTCCTTGTGCCCCTCCAGCCTTCTTGCTGTCTGGGCATGAGAAGCTGAAAAATCCTTGACTTTAGACTAAACATTACTTTGCCACAACTGAAAACATCAGTGTTATCAACATTCTTCTCATACATAACTCAAAAAAACACAGCACTGTACCAGCTACTAGGAAGACAATTAACTCTCTCCCAGCCCAAACCAGGACACCCTGCGAGCACAAAGTGGGGCTCAGCCCAGCACGCTCAGCACGATGCTCCCACCCGGCTCTTCCCCAACCTTCTCCCAAGCAGAAGTGTGTGTTTTACACTCAGTTTGTTGGGAACCTAGTGGATACTCTACCCTTTCTCTAAGGAAGTGCTACTCCAATAGAGGCAAAGAGGATGAGGGATTTTATGTCAGTTTTTAGGAAGCTGAAAGACTGGAGCCTGTCTAGCACCAAAAAGGGGAGCAGCTCTTTTTATCACCTGGCTCCTTCAGCTGGAAGGATAAAAAAAAAAGGGCATTTGATGTCTTGTGTGCAGGCTGGCCCGCATATTCTCCATTTCCATAAACCAAGATTTGAGCCAAGCTGTTCCAAACGACCCTACAGAGAATGCAAAGCCGCTGGAGCCGGACCGTATGGCTGCCCTGGGCAGACTGAGCTTCGACACACCTGGGGAAACCCAGAGCAGCTCCCCAGCGTGCACCAGGAAGCCAGGCTCAGCTCATTAACATCAGCTCAACCTCACGTTTTTTCCACTGAAACTCAGACACACACCCCCAGTCAGTGCGTTCTCACAGACCGAAAGAGAAGAAAAAAACACGTGAGATTTCCACGGCCCCAGCAGCACAAAGCCAGCAGGTTTCCCCCCGCTCAGCTGCCCAGCGCCTGACCCGTGCCCCTGCACGCCAGCCTTGCCGCAGCGAGCGGCAGAAGTCACGGGAACAGCACCGCACAGATTTTGCCTTTCTCCAGCTCGTCTTCCCAGGGAACTTCCTCGGCTGTGCAGACACCTGCTAGGTCTGCATTTTTTTTGACTTGAGCTACACACTTCCCACTCAGCCCCCGCAGGCTCTGTCCCGCTGGGTGTCAGCCTGCGCGGAGGAGCTGAGGCCCTGCAGCTGGAAAATACCGCCTGCTCCTGCACCGAGCCTGGAGCCAGCCCTTACGGAGCAGGCGCGTAGCTGCGGTCAGCTTTATATAGCTCCGAGTCTGGCATTAAACATTCATGCCCCTTACACAGCGGACAGAAAAACACAGACTATGACTGGCTCTAATGAAAATTTAATGGTGGTGTGGCAGTGGGAGCTGACAGTGAGCCCTGGGAGGCGACAGGCAGAGGGGCTTCGGCTGCCTCGCAGAGCCGCGGGTCCGGGGGGAGCCAGTCCTGAGCAGTCCCAGTGCCCCCATCCCTCAGCATCGCCCAGAGCGCCGGCGGGTGAGGATGGGTGACCGGGAGGCTGAGCACACCGTGCCACGGACAGAGCTAGAGCAGATCGCCAGCAAAATTTCAGAGCTAAACAAATGGAGAGAGATTTTTAGTTTCCATGGGTAAGATTTTTATTCTGCTTCACTGTCACATATTTTTAATTCCAGGTGGTTTTTTAGTATCATTTTTAAAGTTATGTTTTATTAGAATACTTACATGAGAAAGGTCTTCATATGCTCAGTAATGCAAGTACTACAGCTTCTACTCTTCCTTTCTTTTGGGGTTCTTTTCTGGCTGGTCTCCCGTTTCTTCATACGTTAGCAATGCCTCTGTTGGGTTTTTTTAATTTGTATTTTATTTTCCCTTTTCAGTTTGGAAATCAGTAGTACAACTCATCAGGTAACTGTTTGTCTATAAGGTAACATTTTGTATTTGTTTAGTGGTTTTTGCAACCGTTCCACCAGGTTAGCATGTTGAGGAAATTGCACATCTATATGTGCAGCACAGCAGACAGTTTATGGAGATTCACTTCTTATGGTCTTCCTTTAAGAAACATGCATTTTCTTCAGGTATTTTAAAGGAATGTCTTCCTGATCTAAATCAAAGTGGCAGAGTAGTCCAACATAAATTAAGGTTTCTGTCTGAAAGTTACAGTTTTCATGGTCAGCTTCAGAACATGGGAAAAAAACAAGTTAAGGTCTCTTAAATATAAGTATTTGGAAAACCTGCTGTGTCCTTTGGTTGGAAAGCACTGAAGTTTATTCCCTGTAATTCAGACAAACACAACATTACTTTGTACTCCAATCATTAGCTCGTAGGGTCGTATCTGTAACGACTGAAAAAAGCTGGGAGTCAAACACACCAATGCTCCCAGCAGTATATCTCCTGCCTCCCCTGCCCCTCTGCAAGCTCATTGCCTGGTCATTGTGCCCACCCCACTGGGAATACTGGGGGGGGGGGGGCTGTAACGTTGGGCGCACACGAGGCAGCCCCGTGGGATGACGCACCACCCGCTCCTCTCCCTGTCCAGCGAGGCCAGGGCAGCGCTGGCGATGGAGCGCCCGGAGCTGGAGAGCCCACAGGGACGCGGCCGTCTCAACCCCCCTCCGCCATCCCCAAAGCCCTCCTGGTCCCTCCGGACACGGGCGGCCGGCCCATCTCCTTGGAAATGGCAACGGTGAGCAGGCCTGCTGAATTAAGCATGAGCTGTAATTTAATCTTGTTAAAAGAAAGAAACTCGGGAACCTTACCTGGCGTTGCGGGAGGCTCAGAGCACTGCTGGGCTGAAGGCTGCAGCCTGCTGTTAGCTGTAACAGAAGGATATAATCGCAATGATTTATTTATGAGACTTTTTAAAGAACATGGTTGCAACACAACCTTAAAACTGATATACTATAATTCTCATTAGATAACAGGTCAAATTACAAAGCGTAATGTTTCCCTGCTCTTCGGAGCTTTCCTAGGGAATAGACTCAGAACAGGAGGCAGAAGTTCAGGAGATCAGCAAGGTATTGCTACTCTCCCCCAAATACCTGGTTCCGAGAGCACTAGTGAGGGCTGCCTGCTGCCCCTGTGCAAAGCCTTCACCAGAGGCTCGGGGGGTTCTGCAGGTGATGGCAGAATGGGCTCGTGCCGGCCTTACCACCCGTGACCTCCCACACCAAACCAGTTCCCCGGCACTTCAGCACAAGTTTATGAAAACCTCAAGGGCTTAATACCGGAGGTGAAAGCCTGGCCAGGGCTGCGCTACTGAACACACATCCAAAAAGGTCCTGAAAAGTCCTGAGGAGATTTAGATACAGAGTCACGCTTACTGTCAGCTTCACATGGATCCACCTTCTCTGGTTCATGACCCACTTGCACAAATCACCCACACCACAGGCAAAGCAATTTTTAACGGGAAGAACCATGATGTCTGTTTGGTTTACTTTGCTCAGCGAATACCTCATTCACCAAAATAAAAAATAATTAGGAAAAATGTTCCAGGTGGGCCCAGGCAGCGTCCACAGATGGGGGGGGGGGGGGGTTGGGTGGTGAGGCCAGGAGCCAGGTTCACCCCCCCGCCACCTGCATCCAGGCAGGTCCCTCACACCACCCAGGGAGAGAGGGAGGGGGCAGCCGGGGCCATCACCCCACAGCCGCCCTGGTGCACAGCACCCGCCTGCCCTCCCAGAGACGCGCTTGTGTTAAAAGTTACTGTAAATGAAACTCACCGATCCAGTTAGAAGTCACAAGCATCTCTATTTTAGGTGGAAGCCATGTGATTTTTTTGAACTTTCTCTTTTAATTCAGCTGCCAACGCAAAAGCTGGCCGTGCATGCCGGGACGGGTCCTGGACACGAGGCACACTCAGTGACGGCCGTGCCTGCCCTCCGAGGGGGAGGCCACAGACCAACGCTCCTCTGCCTCCCACCAGCGCCCAGCCGCCCCGGCCACAGGCGCCGCATAGAGGGGTTGCACGGGCAAACATAGATGTTTAGTTCTGTCCCCGGAGGTGCGGCTGATGACAGCGAGTGCCTTGCCCAGGTCTTCCCCCAAAAGGTGTAGCGTACCCAAATGTAAACTATTTACACGCTGCAACTGTACTTCACAGGAGTGGTTGAATGCTGAGTGAAGTAAATGACCGAATTAAGTGCAAACATCACCTTTGCTTTGAAATTATGGAACCTGCTTCTCAGTAGACGATTTCACACTGCTCTGGCCATGTGCACACACGCTGAACCTGTATCCCAAGGCCCCTCTGACATTAAAGATCCTCTATGACACTGGGATGTGAAGGTAGCTGAACCCAGCCCGTCTTTCTCCTCCTCCGCAGAGGCTGCGAAAGCTGCTATTTGGAAACGTGTTCCACGTCTTCAGCTGTGAATGGACAAAGGCGTACTTCAGGTTTCGTGAGCCATACTCTGACCTGGCCTATGCTTTGGAGGCAGGAAAGGTAAACGTTGCAGCGCAGCAACTGGCACCGTCTCCTCAATGTCTCGGACGCTCGTGGGAGCCGGCAGCCAGCGCTGGGTGCCTCAGCACCGCACACGCCTGCTCCCCGCGCTCTGCACGCCTGCTCCCTGCGTGCTGCATGCCTGCACCACACGCTCTGCATGCCTGCTCCCCGTGCTCTGCACGCCTGCGTTCTGCACGCTGCATGCCCACACCCCACACCTGCACCACACGCTCTGCACCCCTGCATTCTGCATGCTTCACAACTGCACCCACGCTTGCACCCCATGCTCTGCATGCCTGCACCCCGCGCTCTGCACGCTTGCACCCCGTGCTTGCATCTCACGCTCTGCACGCCTGCACCCCACGCCTGTACCCCACGCTCTGCACGCCTGCTCGGCTGAGCTTTCCTCACAGGGGCTTCCAGCTGCGGGCACACTCCATAGCTGTCCTAAGCAAAGCTCCAGCTGCCCTCACAGTGGAGATGCTGAAATGAGTCTAGAAGCGGGATGAACCGTCCTGATCCAGCAGCATGCTGCAGACACAAACTTTAAATACCATGGTATTAAATGCTTCGGCAGTGAAGGCTCAAGAGAGAAGCAGCAGGTTGCTGTACGCGGGGACAAATAAGTGGTGCTCACCTCGTTTGGGGGCGAATTAGAGTTACCTACTTCTTACTGCCCCACCTGGAAATCAAACAGGTGAGTTGTTTACTTACATTTTCATTTACTGAAAGAGGGAGGTTTTCTTCTTCCTTATTTACCATCATAATACTGGCCCCCAAAAAGCAGAAGACCAAGATACACACTTAAAATTGCAAATACCCTTAACCCACCATGAGGCTAAAATGATTTTTATAAATGCAGGTGAAACTCTCTGGGTTCAGAGGCTCTGTGGCTGCAGAGAGGACGACAGCCCTGACGTGTGTAGCCAGCATGGCTGGGAGCAGGCATGGTCGCCCTCGTGCACTGCCCCACGTCAGCCCCACCGCTGCCTCAAGACCGTGGTCCCTTTGCTGGGAGGCTGGAGGAGAGAAAAAATAAGCCATGGTGCTTCTAGTATATGTGATACCTGGAGCCTGGAGCCCTTCCCTGCGGCTGCAGCGCTGCAAGGGAGGGACCCGGGACCTCCCCTCCCCAGGAGCACACAGGCAGGGCCACCCTGGAGTCTTTTCTTGCATAAAGGCTTCTTGGTTTTAGGCACATAAGACCTTTTTCAATTTACTTTTCCATTTACCTCAGGAGCTGTCAGCAGCTCTTCTGAATTCCCATGGAGAAAAGAAAAACTACCCTCCTAACACTGACAGCAGGATGGCTCACGCTGGCCAGGGATTGCTGCGATTTCCCGGAGACTGACGTGCTAGTTCAGGCTCCTTAGCACTGGGGAGTGTTGTCTTTCTGTTTCTAGGGGGCAACAAGAACCATTCTCATGGCTGTACAAGCACACATCATCAAATACCTGCTCTTCGTAAGAAACACAGAATATACTCACCTGGAAAGGTAAGAAGCTGAGCCTTCCCATGGGACTAAGACAGACTAGCACCAGCCTCTAAGTTCAACCGAACTAGACCCAAGTTCAGGTTTGCAGCTACAGGTGGGAACTTGCACGCAGGAGCAAAGCCTTGTCTGTCTCCCAGGCAAGGCTTTTTCCCACCAAAACTGGTTTTGTCACGGCGCCATTTGCTCCTTCGTTCCGTGCCCCGGTGATGCGGTCCCAGCCTGCGGCAGCACGTGGGCAGCATCGACGCTGCACGGCTGCTCGCCGGGCTGCTGGCCGACGCTGGCCCCGGGTGCCAAGCACACCGTGGGCAAGTTGGGCAGGGGAAGGCAGAGCTCAGCCCTGGGCGCCGGGGACACCGACACGGCAGCCCCAGCCGGGATGAAAGCCCCCCCGGCAGACACGTTGCTCCCAGCGCAGGGGAAGCACGTCCGCACCAGCCGAGCGAAGAGTGGGAAGGTCGAGGACGGTGGGCACGGCTTGACGCGCAGCTGCCTCCTCCGCGGATCCCCTCGGGTCTTTGCATTCCCACCCGTGGCTGCAGGGTCCTCCCGGCCACCGATACCCCAGACAGGGCAGGGCCTCCGGGGTCCAACCCAGCCCTCCCTGGGAAGGAGCCCGTTTCACACTCAGGTTCAGCCTTGGGGTTGGGGTCTCTCAGCATCCCCGAGGATGGACCCTCGCCACAGACCCCCGGCCCCCCGCCCCGTCTCCCACACTGCAGGCTGTGCAGGATAAGCCAGCAGGAGCAAGGGCAGGCGCTGGCTGCGGCCCTGGCAGACACCCTGTGGGCAGCAGGAGGAGGTGGGAGAGCCGTGGTCTGCCTCGTCACCGCAGGTGTCCACATTACGCCAAGCCAAGACTACAAAGCCGACAGCTTCACGGAAAGAGTGAGTACGAAAACACCTTCTGCAAGCAGGATTTTGTTTAAAGACTTGTTTGGCCTGAAATTTTTCAAGGCAAGAAACGTCAGATCTCATAAACCTCTTCCCTAACTTACGGTACATCACAAATTGTGAGCACTTTAGACCCACGTCCCAGCTGCAGCCTGGAAGACACTTCTGCCTCAGAGGCTGCCGTTCCCTTTTGTTAAAGGCTGATCTTTCTTCTCCCGTAAAAAGGAGAAAGCAGTTAACGTAAAGCTGTTCCACTAACTCATTGTATAGAGCTGAACTCCTCAGTTTAGGAATGGGCAGAGTAGACTCTTGCATTATTCTTTCATTCGTCTAAAGGAAACACTGGATTAAAAAGCTCAGCTTTTTGATATAATTAATGTCTCCTTTACAACATCTTCCTCTACACTCGTGCCCAACAGATCCAGCTGTTTGAGTTCTCTGAGAAAGCAGCAGCTCAGGAGTTCATCTTTGACCATATAAACTGTGTAAGTATGGGATATTTGCTTTATTCTGGTTATTTTTGTGCTTGCTTACATCTTATCTCCCATTCAAAAGTGGACCTCATGGAGATCAATGGTATCACCTTCGGCAGGACATTCAGACTGTTAATGTACAGTTAGTGCATGGATCAGTTCTAACCTTTCCTATCCTGCTCCCACTAAAATCCCTGGAACTTCACCCACCGATAGCAGCACTCTCAGTCCACAGACGCTGAGTAAAGAGCAGCAGCATTTTGTACCTTACACAAATACAAAATATGGTTCCTTGCAACTTTAGAAAAAATCTGCGAAAAAAAAAGTGTACAAAACCAGTTTAGCCAATGACTGGAAATTTCTTCTTTCTTTTTTTTTTTTTTTCCACCTGATCCTATTCAACAATATTAGTTACAAAATCTTCCCAGAATAACACCTTATTCATTTGGCTCAACATACTCACCTAAGGTTGTATTAAAGCAGAGGAATTGTTTTAATTAAACATCATATACCTGCCATAATTCCTCCCCTGTGATTACTTATTTCTTGTTCCAGTTCAAAGGCGAAGGAAGTCATGGAGTGATCCTGTTTTTATACAGTTTAATTTTCTCTAGGACACTTGAAAGGTATATATCATTTTTTAAACATTTTCCTCTAGTTTAGTTACATCTTCTGAAACGGTCTTTTCCTTGTTTTACTTGAATGTCCATTTTTAGTCGAATGTGGAGAAGCAGCTGTCCAAGAGGCAGATGCAGCTGGCTGGTTTACGGCTACAGATAATTGTACACCCCGAGCATCTGCCTGCAGATCCAGGAGCAGGCAAGGAGGGGCAGCAGAGAGGAGAGGAACCCGTTGCATGCACAGCAAAAATAATGCACCGTGTAAAACCAGGAGTTATCCCACTGACAGCAATAGTCACTGTCACAGTCAATTAAACTTAAACAGGAAAATCACAAGAAGTTTATTTAAACACAAAAGAATTCTGACGGTGTGACTACGCTGGCAGAGGTGACTGATACGGTCTTTCTAAACCTGATGTAATTAGATTTGGGTAAAGATGCTTTAGAAACGTACAGAGGCATATTTATACCAATAGAAACCATGAATTATACTAATGTGACATTATGATAGCTATTTAGCAAAAAACTGCACTGCTACTTCAAATAGTTGTGTTCAGGCTATACCTGGGTGTAACGGAGGCCTTCCAGCAGGAATTGCAGCGAGGGAGATCCCGGCTCTGTCTGCAGGTGGTTTGAATCTGACCCTGAATTTGAATTTTAATGGGAACAGATGTGAAGCGGAAGAGCTCCAGCTGAGCATAGCACTGCTGTGTCAGGATAGCGCTACTGTGGCAACAGCAAAGAGAAATAAAGGGGTCTTTGGAATTTCCTCCTCTTTCCTGTTAATCAGATAGGGATGTACAGCGACCACCTCAGGCACTGATCCAGATGCTGCCATAACACTTTGTGCTCGGTCATACAGGGTCCAAGAAGATTTAGATGGCGCAGCAACTCCTCTATTCAAGTTCAGTTTTGGAAACATCACCTGTACACAGGTAAGATTAGCCTCATTTCTCAAGTTTTCTTCTTTTGCTATTGCTACATTTGATTTAGGAAAACATTCTCTCTTGTTACTCCAATGAGAAAAGAAGCATAAGGCCATAGAAGAATATTTTCCAAATTTTAATCGTGACCATCCATTCAACAAATGGATGACGATGACGATAATAATAATAATAAAGCCACAGGTAGCCTGGCGTGCCTCTGCTCGTGACAGCCTTGACAGAGCTGGGAGCGGGATGCCAGCTGCCCTTTTGCAGAGGCGTTTTGCTCCGCCGCCTCGTGGCGCGACCCCGGGCCGTTTCCCCGCAGGCCGTGCTCAGCCTCC
>JAVJGG010000085.1:43247899-43260776 GCA_035590195.1 Aviceda cuculoides
CGCCAGGCAGCGGCACGCACCCGCGGCCGGGCGCGGCGGCTGGCGCGCGCCCCCCCCCCGCCTCCTCCTCCTCCTCCTCCTCCCCCGCCGCCGCCGCCGCAGCAGCAGCAACAGCAGCAGCATCACGAACTGACCTCGCTCTTCGAGTGCCCCGTCTGCTTCGACTATGTGCTGCCGCCCATCCTCCAGTGTCAGGCCGGGCATCTGGTCTGCAATCAATGCAGGCAGAAGCTGAGCCTCTGCCCCACTTGCCGGGGCTCCCTCACCCCCAGCATCAGGAACCTGGCCATGGAGAAGGTGGCCTCGGCTGTGCTCTTCCCCTGCAAGGTAAGAGGGTTTTTTAGGGGGATGGGGATGGGGTCAGGGCGGCCACCCTGACGCCCCCCCCCATCCCCATCCCCCTGCCTTGCTTCTCAAGGCTTTCCCCACAAACCCCTTTTCCTCTAAGAAAAAGGGCGAAAAACTTTTTGTCCGGGTGCGAAAGTTTGGGTGTTGGCAGCTCGCAGTCAGGTTAGGTTCCCCTCTCTGCAAAAAAAGCGTGGCGGAAAAGCTTACTCATTTGGGTGTTTCGGTATCAACGCGGCCTTGAAGCGTGGTGGGGTGGGGGGGGGGTTGTTTGTTTGTTTTGTGGTGTTTTTTAACGGCAAAGAATCCTCTACCTTCGTGGTCTTTCACTTCCAAAACCCCGTGAACCAGCTGGGGTAGGTACAGGGTCACGTTTGGCCGCCTCTAAGCTGGCCTCGGATTTGCACACCGAGCGGACTGAGGAGGAGAGAGCAGACCGATGCAGAATTTCCCGATGGGTTTATGTCTCACCTTCATCGCTGGTTCGATAGAGAAATATTGCAGCTTACGAGAAGACTTGTAAGGCGCTTTCTAAGGTTCATCCAACATAAGCAATAGCAGGTTCACTTGGCAGTTTGTAGAAGGTGATGATTTGGCATTTACAATAATGCCCACGCTGAAGACACCCGAGGCATCTCCTCCCACACCAGCATGTGGGACTTGTCCAGACGCACTGTAGATAGCAAAGCTGTAGCTCTGCAGCTTCATTTTCTGCTGGTCCAAGTCCCCTTCCTCCCTTTTTTTCTTCCCCATCATAAACAGTGAACAGAAAAGGAGGCACTTGCTGGCCTCCATTAGCCTGTTTCATGGTTCCACAGGTTTCTAAAGTAAAATAAGATGATGGGAGTGCCACCAGCCTTTAAAAGCAAAACTTCGAATGATTCTTTCTAATTCACTGAAAATCTGGCTCTAAATTTTGTCCTAGTATTTGGCATAATCAGTAGATGCAAAGGATAGACTTCCCCCCCTCCCAGTTATTTTAACCTATGCTGGTGCTCAGTCTTAAAAAAGTGCTTTATGGAGGTAGCAGAAGTTCTGTTCATGTCCCTCTCATTAATTCTCTGCAGCCCTTCTTTGGAAGGGCAGGGGCTGGTAAGCCATCAGGTCAGTAGTTACATCTGAGTTATTATCTTTTCAAGTCTGTTGTCTCTCAGCACTATTTCACATATTCAGATTAAACATTTAAATCTCTTTTTTTTTAAAGAGAGTTTTCTATTTAAAAGAACTAGATGAACTGCTCTAAAGTGCATATCCTTCCTAATAGACATTCACCAGGATGGCAGATAGATACGTACACGCAGGCAATGCTGAGCAGGCCCTTTTTATATCTTCCTGGAGCCCCTTGATCCTCATACCTCTGTAATATCAAAAGCACTTTAAAACCACAGGCTGAAGTGATGGAGGGACAGATACAGGAACTGCTGGAGCCATCGCTGATGTGGAATGTGAGAAGAAAGTTTTAAAATATAGAGCTGTCCATGGAGAGCTGGGGTCAGGCTGGCAGTGGGACCGATGCAGCTGGAGCGGGCCCCGCTGGGCTCCAGCGGCACGTGGTGAGCTTTCCGGTGAGAGCTGCGAGCAGGCACTCGCCACCTCTGCCTGGAAAAGCCAGTCCCTAGCAGCAGCTTTCCCTGACTGGCCCACAGGAGCATCTCTAAGGATGCGCAGGGAGTAACAGCTCCTCCAGAGCGAAACGTCTGTGTCAATTCTTGCAGCACGGTGTGGTCGGTGGCGAAAGCCCCGTCTGCCTCAGGGGGCTGGCTGGGTCACGGGATGGGATTGCTGTCTTGCGGAGCTTTTCATAGTGTGGGGCTGTTTTACCACTTGCCCTTGAATAGGAGTCAACCTCACGGTGGCAGTAACAGATGGAGCGCAGTGGTGGGACGCAGGTCCTCTCTGCTGAACACAGCAACAAGTGCAGCCAGCCACATGCCCAGCTGTGACCCAGTCTGAGCCCAAGGGAATACAAACAGCCAGTGCGGGTTTTTCACTGAAACGCTGGCCTAGTTCTCATTTTCTAAAGTCTCTTGTCGGTCTCATCTGTGGCAGCTAGTTTTCCCTGCTTGTCCTTAATGAAACGGATGCATCCAGGCTGGAGCAGCTCCCCAGAGCAGAGTCCTCGCAGCCCTTCATTGCACTGAGGTGCAGCTCTGCTGCCCGCAGGATGCCAGTCTGTCCAGCAGCTGAAATGCCAGGCAGGACTCCTGCCTGCTCATCCCCAGCTTTGGGAGTAAACAAAGCATGGGAGAAGGAGGAAGAAGCCTACAGACTCATCCCCATAAAGAGAAGAAGATGAGACGTTCCTAAGTTTACCTGTCAGATGTTACTTTACTCACTTGGTAAGAGAAAGGTTTCTTAAGCCCTTACTTATGAGACTGGCTTCTTTACCCCTTGAGGTTTACTTTCTCCATGGCTCGAGAAGTAAGCACCAACAAAGAGAAATATGTATAAGAACATCTCCCCGCCATGCCATACTCCCCCTGGGAGAACTGAATAGTGATCCCTCCGTCTGTCAGGCAAGTTCTGGTTCAGGTGTATCAGCTGTAAACACTTCTCCAGTTTGGCATTCTCTAAAGATAAATAAGGCGGCTAGCAGATGTCAGCCAGTTAAGAAAAGAGCATTTCCAAAAATTCCTCCCAGTATTACTCCTGTGGTTGACGTTGTGCTCTTCAAAGCAGTGACCTGGAGGAGGAGGGATGCTGGTGAGGTTTGCAACACACTGGGGATCAGGCAGCTCAGCATCTTGGTTACAGGGCTGTGAGTGTTTCGCCTTGACCCGGGGGTGTTTTGCTGGTCTCTGCAGTAACCCAAGGCACAGGTCTGTGCTGGTCGGCATGTCAGAGGCTGCTGCTGCAGCCAGCAGGAGGTCACGGATTGGGCTCACACCAGCTCAAGGCTTGGTTTGGTTTCTCGATACAGTGCCTGCAAGCCAGCTGAGAGCTGGGAGAGCTGGAGAGGGACTGAACCAGCAGTGGTCGGCACGCTGCACCTCACAACTACCTGGCGAGATGCTAGCACAGGCAGGAGCCCTGGGCTGCAGCGCGTGCGAGGGGATGGCTGGGGCAGCCCCCAGCCTCAGCTGCACACAGGGGCACTGGGCGGCACTGCCAGCAGGATGTCGAGTGCCCCCACACCATGCTGCTGCGGTCACACGTGCGCCTGTGAGTTGCCTAGCTCGGACCTGAAAACATGGCGCTCAGAGCCCCACGTCCCAGACCGTGCCGCGGTATGACCGGTGTGGGAGTGTGCATCCTCCCTGCGCACCAGCATCTGCTCGCAAGCTCTCCGCCCCTCACTTGTTGGGCACCCAGAAGCTCCTCGCAGAGGCGTAGATAAGTCTCTGCTCCTCTTCCCTCACACACCCTCTCTTTTATGTGGATTTTCTTCTGCCGTGAGCAATTCCTGCTCTGCTGCTTTCACTGTTCCCAAGAGCTGCAAAGTGAAATTAGCACACATTAACGCTTTTCGCTCTCGCTTCTTGGGCCCAGAAACAGCAACACGCCATCAGGGCTGTAATTCTCAGTTGGTGTTATGTAGGTCGCAGCCAGCCAGCGGGGAGGTGGCCCATGGTGCCCCTTGGCGGTGGGCGTCCTTTGGGTCCTGCAGCAGCACCAGGGGTTTCGGCAAGAACTGCCCCGCTCTGCAGCCAGCACGCAGCAGCTGACCATGTGCCCGGGCCTGGCCCTGGTCTGACTCATGTGTGGTTTTCACCACGTTAAGGGAACCTGATGTAAGCTTTCGGGAGGTAAGGGGGAAGTCAGAGTTCCAGAAAATGTGAAAGAACAAATATAGACAGTGGTCTGTCCTCCGCACTTCCAGAGACAACTGTGACTGGCACTCAGAATAAGTAGGACTGAGATACAACAGTGCAGAGCCAACAGAAAATGGGGATTTGGGGTTGCCTGTGGCTCTAGTTGCTTTGAGGGTTGTTCTCCTTAAAATGCTTTAAGAAAGAATTAGTTATTGCATCTCTGTGCTTTACAGGGCTTCTGGAAAAAAAAAAAAAATCTATAGGAGGATTTAAATCATAAAGTCACAGTAAAGTTACTGAAAACTTAAAATGCCTTTTAGTGCTCTAAGCAATCTGCACAAGATAAAATGCACTTCATAAACACACTCAAACTCCTAATTAATAAGTACCAAAAGGAATCGGTTGTTTTCTTTCATCTTTTAAACAAGTGCAAGTGGAAAATAATACAAAGGTGCTTAGTTATGAAGCTGACTTAATTTGGATATAGGTTCTTCCATAACTTTGGGGGTTTTGTCCAATACTGGCTATGAAAGAAAATAAATCTTATGAATTGGCAGCTTCCTGAACAGACACCAGAATCCATTTTCACAGCAGTTGTGTGAGGTACACTGTGATCATTAGCTGCTAAACTTGGAACTAACTGGCTAACTGAGCAGCGTAGGGTGGGAGAGGTGTTTCTCGATTTAACCACTTCATCCAAAGTCTCCAAGAAAACAAGTAGAGTTGTGAGTGTTCTCTGTTGTCATTGGCAGAACTGCAGTCCTCACACAACCATGAGTATTAGCCAAGATCTGTGCCCTGCCATGTTTTGCTAGCCTTTTGTGGTGGGACTTGACAAACAGAGATGTTCACGCTTGAGTGATCTTGACATGGCCACGGAAATGACGTGGGACCAGCACTCCTCATCCACCCCGTGTAAAACTGCAGGCAGTTCCTGCTTGCATTTCAGTTTATAGCAGAACTTACCTCCAACATACATGGGCAAAAACTAGCCCAGCACTAAGGAAAGGATATCCAATAGCAAATTCAGTGTTTGTTTACACACTGATAGGAGCCTGGTTGGGCAGCTATATGCATTGCATTTAGCAATGTGTGATAGGGAAAAAGAAAAAAAAGAAAAAAGAAAAAAAACCACACACACACAAAACCCACCAAAAATCCTGCATAAGTACACCAGTGAATTGTCACTGCTGTGATTAATTCAACCTGAGTTTTACTTCTAATAAAGCAAATTACTTTTCTATTTATTACATACATTAAAAAAAAAAAATCTAAGTACACAGGGCTTGATTTTTCAGAGGACTGAGACCCCATTCTTACCAGCTGTCCTAGGAGTGGTAATGCTCTGCATCGTGGAAGCTAGGACAGATACCTCGCATGAAGAAAGTCTTCTGAGATCCTTGAACACAGCCATCTCTAGCTGGAGATACTGCCATGTTTCTGAGTCTCCAGACAGTCATGGTCCTGGTCCTTTTGAAGAAAAGCAAATCCAGTAAATTCATTGTTCTGTACTCTTACACTTTGCTCTGTGGAAAAGTCTTTCTGCACTTCACAACCAACACTTTGTGTTTAAAAAGTGGAAGGCATAGTGAGACTGTATATAAGCTAACAAGTCTTAAATAATACCAGACTAATCACTTTAATTTTCTTTAGGCAGGTGGTAGGAGGTAGGCAAAGCCTCTCTATGTCCTTAGACCACTGCTGCTACACTATCAGTTCAAGGGAAAGCATGAGAGGTGTCCCATGTAAGCAAACGACTTGCCAACAGAAATTGCACAGTCATGTTATTGTATACAAACTTACTCCTGTATACTGTCCAATGCTGCTTCTACAGCCTCTTCAGAGCTTTAATTAAAAAAAAAAAAAGTAANNNAATTTCAAAGATTTTAAGCAAATATACTAAACCTAAATAAGGTCACCCTTCCTATTTCCAAGACATAGTAGACTCTAATAAAGTGGTGGGATTTTTTTCTGATAAAAATGCAGTTTATTTTGGTTTTAATTGAACAGACATCCCTTACATACAGGGGTCTGCTTACATCACCCTACCTGCACAGGTGCATAGAGCTTGCATGCTCTATATGAAATGTCACAATGTTCACTGGTCCTTTCCCATGTGAACCATAACAGCAGACCCAGCACTGCTGGCAGAACAGTTTATAAATGCGCTCTGCCAGACAGCTGGCTGTGGCCCAAGCCAGTTTCCTCACTGGTGTGAGGCTCTGGAAAGCAGAGGCTCGCCGTTTTCTGGGCTGGACCTCATTGTGCATCCCTGGAGGAGCTCCCTAGGGTCACCGCTAGACTGGGCTGAGCATCTGTAGCCAAGGTTCAGTGAATACTTCGGAAGGCTGGAGGGATCTTAAAAGCAGGGACAGAGGTTTTACAAAGCACTGGAGGAGGGAGAAGTACGAGAGGGTCTCAATCCTTGTTGAGTCCCTGAACATTGCTGATGCACATACAGGAGCAGGCAGGCATCTTCTTTCCAGAAGCATTATTTGTGTCTCGCAGTACTTGTATACTAGAGGGAGAGGCTGCTGGCTAGAGCAGGAAGGGTTTGGACTTGGCAGTCTATTCCCAGCTCTGCCACTGATTTCCCATGTGGCTTCGGACAAGTTACTTTAATCCTGCGTCCCTGCCTGCCTTAATTTACAGGGTTAATAATACTGGCCTGCCTCTGCTGAACACTTTCAAGCTTAACTGGTGTTTTCCGAATGCTTTAGGACACTCAGAAAGCTATCCTGTCAAAGTGAAGTTCAGAGCAGCACACGCAGTGACACACGTGGCGAAAATGTGGCACACTAAGCTATGTATATGGTGATGAGCTCTGAGCTGACCGTTTCCTCTTAGGAAAGAGAATACAGTGCTAAACAAATGACTACAAAAACAAGTACCTAATACTTTCTGGCATGGAATACCAGAAATTATGAGAAGGGAGATGAAAAAGCAGAAAACAGTCATGCCAGCCCACGCATTAGTAGCATGCCTGCACTGTTAACACCATGCGCACCCCCGGCTCCCTGACTTAAGAACACGGTAGAGGTGGAGAAGATGCACAGGCCACATAGCTCAAAGGTATTGTATAACCTGTACACAGGGAGAGATGAAGCAGGCTTTTGAGGGGTGTGATAAAGATCAATGACATTTGTGAAGCAGCACGAAGACAGCAAGTCAGTTTTTGCTGTTCATGGTCTCCCACTGCTGGTAGGGCTCCTCACCAAACAAAACCCGCAGCGATGGGTTTGGGAGCACACGAGCGCAGGTACTTCTCACGGGGAAGGGCAAAGCCAGCGCTATTTGCTCATCTTGTTTTTAAGCTTTCTCTACTCACCACTGGTAGCTTTTGCGTAGACGGCTGCTTTCGCCCAATCGGCAGCTTGTATATTCTTACTATTTTTGTTAATGAGGTTAGACTTGGAGCTGCTCTTCAGCACCTCGCAGGATTGAAGCTTTAATGGGGGTAGGAACATGGGAAACACCATCAGGCTGGCAGGGCTGCAAGTGTACCCGTACCTGGGTCGCTGCATTGTGCGGCAGGGCAGCAGGCATGGCAGGCAGGTGTGTTTGCCGTGATGGCGCTTCTGCCTTTGGCAGGAGGATGCCTTGTTCCACTGTAGCACCCTGCAATAAAGCCACCAGCAGAGGATTAAGCAGTAGGGGCAGACACAGTAAGTGAAGGCTCACGTTAACTCTTTATGGCTTATAAAACAAGCTCCTCCAGAAGCACAATGTTGAGGTTCTGTCCCAGTATTCCTAGCGCCATGTTCACAGCATGGGTGATTTGCATCTTGGGCATTTATGTCTTTGAGCTGAAACTTCTTTCACACATATTAGCCCAGAAATAATAATTTATACCTTGGTTATATCTGTCCTCAAGGAAATGTCATAGCATCCATAAACAGCCGTGCACACACATTGTAACATTTGTGCTCGTGTTAGCAGTGGAGTTGATATCGCTACAGATACCTACAGACTGGGGGAGCTGTGCTCTTGGGGAGAACAGGAGAGAGTTTTTTTCCTCTGTGGAGGTAGCGTCAAAGCAATATGGTCAGTGTGGACAACTGAACTGACTGTACAAAAAAGGAAGAGCAGTCCCAGTTGTTTAAAGCAAATTAACCCTCCAAATTGCCCAATGTCATTAAGAGAAGTTAGATGGTACTTACTTGTGTGCTAGCTTTATGCCCAGTGAAAAATCATCCTCTCCCTTTCCATTTCTCACAATTGCAGTGTTGAAACTGTTCCGGTGTTTAAAAAAAAGCTGTGGGGAATCTGTGTTTGAATTTAATGGGAGTGCTTTTGCTCTCTGATCGTAATAAGGTACATCTATTAAAAATACTTCACTCTAGTAGCTGTTTGCTGAAACTAGAATCCTTTGTTCTTTTTAAAGAAAAGAAAAATCCAAACCAGGACCACTTCAGCTGATCTGGATCGATCAGATCTAACTACAACAGCAAATCTAACTACAACTCAGCCTTACAATCCATTTTATCTAAGAGCTTGCATTAGAAAAAAACAACCACAAAAGACAAGAAGAATCCATTTTTAAGTGGAAACAAAAATAAGTAAAGCTCAGCTCTGAATCCAGGGCTAAATAGAAGTATCTAATGTAAAATTTGCAATGAGAACAAGAGTTCTGGTTGATCACCAGTGTTTCCAGTTGACAGGTGGGAGCAGCGAACACTAGTGCTGGTGCCTTTCCTGACAGCTTGTATTTGGTCTTTTTCCAGTACGCCACAACAGGCTGCTCTCTGACACTCCATCACACAGAAAAGCCAGAACACGAAGACATCTGTGAGTATCGTCCCTACTCCTGCCCATGCCCTGGTGCCTCCTGTAAATGGCAGGGATCCCTGGAAGCCGTGATGTCCCACCTCATGCACGCCCACAAAAGCATTACCACCCTTCAGGGAGAAGATATCGTTTTTCTTGCCACAGACATTAACCTGCCAGGGGCAGTTGACTGGGTGATGATGCAGTCGTGCTTCGGTCACCACTTCATGCTGGTGCTGGAGAAACAAGAGAAGTATGAAGGTCACCAGCAGTTTTTTGCCATCGTGCTGCTCATCGGCACCCGTAAGCAAGCGGAGAACTTTGCGTACAGACTGGAGCTGAATGGCAACCGCCGCCGGCTGACCTGGGAGGCAACGCCTTGCTCCATCCACGACGGGGTGGCTGCGGCCATTCTGAACAGCGACTGCCTAATTTTTGATACGGCTATAGCACACCTTTTTGCTGACAACGGAAACCTTGGCATTAACGTGACTATTTCTACATGTTGTCCGTGATGTATTTGCGTAGCTAGCAAAACCTAGGCTGTCTGGACATAGTGCTTTACACTCACCAAGGGTTTTCTTTTTGTTCCATTTTTTTTTTTTAATGCTATTCAACTATGTCATTGTGTATGCTAAGGTTCCTAACTAGCCAACATTTTTAACCTTGGAGAGAAGAGGAACAAGAGTGTCCTGTAAGTAATATGAGTGGGAAAAGGTCTTTTTAAACTCTTGGGTGCCTTAGGAAGATTCCCCACACACAGTCACCTTTTTTAATTTAATTATATTTTATTTAAAGAGTGCTTCCATTAGACATGTGGCTTAAGAGACTTGGAGGACTGCATTCCCATTTGGAGCGCAGCCAAAAGCCCTTTCAGCAGGAACACTGACTTGCTCTCTCTCACTGATGAGCTTTAATAACAGTTTTTAGTAGGCAGGAAAGGAAAGAAATCCAAGAAATCCAAGCAACTTCTCACAAGAGAAGTTGTGACTTAAAGGGGAACAATAGGTACTTCAGTGTTGATACTCCATTTCCTGCTACCTTATTAAAAAGGGATGGGCATTGGATCATTTGCTGCATTTTTAAAAGAAAAAAGGGGAGGAGGAGCCAGGGTAAAGCATGGCAGAGCGTGGGAATTGCTGGCTCCTGTCTGGTTTAGGGGGATCAGTAAGCCCAGCACACAGCACAACTGCTCACAGCTGGGTACAGGTGAAAGCAGGAGGCACACATTTAATGTATCTCAAACAGCTAGAGACAATAATATAGAAATATGTGCAAGCTGTCCACATGCAGCTTCCCTTGGAGACATACTTGACTATTGATTATTGTAAAAGACTAATAATATAGCAAGAGCTTTATGGCCAGTGTCGCATCATTTGCTATTTAAGTTTTGTTGCCATATTTACTTTTATTTTGTAATAAATACTTTGCAAAAACTACACTGCATAGCATGCTGTGCTAACATGCGTGTGCGTGACAGTAGCTATTACTTCCCAGTTACATTGCACGCTCTGGCTCACTGGATCTGCTGGGCTTCCTCCTGCGCGGGCTAGCTCACCCAGGTGAGCGGCAGGACGCTGCCGCAGGGCTGAGGGGGTGCTCACCCCCGCCACCTCCCAGCCCTGCTGCCAGAGGGCCGCTTTGCAGCACAAGCAGGAGAACCGGGTGGGGATTTGAGTCCCAGGGACAACAGTGACAGCCTGACTCATGCAAACTGAAATCACGGTCTGTCACCAAAGCTGAATCTGCCTGCAGCTTCCCCTCTGTGACCAGAACCTTCTGTCTGATTCACTCAAGCAGATTACTAGCTCTGCATACGGCTTTCGTGAATATTAAGATGTTTGCCATTTGGAAGAGGCAATGAGTTGTGAGGCGATACAGTCTGCTGAGTTATTCAGTGGTAGGAAGCCTCACGATAGTGGAAAACTACATGTAAAGCAACAGATGAAGCTTGGTGTAAATAAATATAATGCATAGGGAGGAAAAACAGTCCTAACTGCATCCCTCCAGGGAACACCACTTTGGAGTTACGACAGAGTCCTATGCGAACATCACCTAACACCTGGTAGCAGTCCCCAGAAAAGTGCACAAGAGAATGATGAGGACCGCATCAGCAAAGGGAAGCTTGTTCCAGCCTCGAGAATTTGGAAGTGACCACAGGAAAAAACCTCCCAAGGAATTACTCTAATCTTTTCATATCCAGTTCCTATAAAGATCCTACATTTGATCTCAGTTACACTGTGCTGGCAGAACTCCAGCAGCATCACCCGGGTGAGCTAATTTACTCCTGCTTAAGCAGGATCAAAGTCAAGCTCTGGCTCTGACAGGCATTAACACCTGTGCTTTCAGCAGAACTTGTTAAGCAACAATTCCTAAAGATTTGATTCATTTTCCCATATTTCAGCAACATTTATAGTGAAAGATAATTTTTCTTACTGACAGTTGGGACATAAGAGCTTTTTTGTGTAAAACAAAACTCTGAGGCATGTCTTTGATTATAGCAGGATTAATTAATTACTCCAGTGTTGCCTATAACCCACATTAGATAAATTAACACACATTATTTCATTAGGTCTTTCCACACCATTCAGTTTGGAAGGAATGGCAAACTTTCATTATATCTCACACCAAAAAAACCCCAACACCCAGTATCTTTTTGTCTGAAACCGAATTTAGGATAAGGAATACCTCAGCTGGTACTGCCAAGAAGTGATGTGTTTCCTCTTCAGATCAATAAAAGAGCAGGTGACATTCATTCCAGCACTCCTTTCAGGTTTTCTTCCCTATGCAGCTGGGCACAACACAGCTGGTACGGCTTCCCGAGCGTGATGTCTGAGGGCCAGAGGCAGGAGGGGCTTTGCAGGGCACCAGTACCTTGCCAAGGGAAGTGGCGGCACATCAGTAGATGTGTGAAAGTTCCTCTAAATATTCAGAAAAAGGTTACTGAGGCCAGCCTGGTTTTCTTAACAAAACTCCTGACCACCAACAAAGCAACCTGACTTTGAAATGGATGGTGAAACGTACCCAGAGGACACTCTGCCCAGGAGCCAGCAGACCTCCCTGCCACGGGGAGGTCTCCCACTGCCCACCTGGGCTGCAGCAAACAGCATGTGCCCAACAGCCCCCCTCAGCTGCACTCCAGCACCGCCTGGGAGAGGTTAACTGCACAAGGCGATGCGAGCCACCAAGAGTTGTCCCTATGAAGCAGGTTTTTTTTTGTTGAGTCGCTACACTATATTGTTGACAGTTCTCCCGAAAAATAATTTCTGCTTTAAACACAAAGAAAAAATGCAAAAGCTCCTAGGGACTGACGAGTTTATAGCAAGAGCGTGGCACAACTGGAGTGGTTCCCACCTGCGGCTGTGCCAGCGTTGGGCTGTGCGCTGTCAGGACAGGCACTCTCCTCCAGCCGCGCCACAGCCAGAGGTGAAAGCTGTGGCAACACCAGGATCTGCACCAACCAACACTGGAAGCAATCTCCCAGGACCCCAATGCTATGGGGAGCTATGAGCACCAACGCCAGCCCGGCAGCATGTCCAAATGTGGCACTAATACCACCGGCTGCACCTCAACATATTCTTTCCATTTTTAAAAACGAGTGACTTACTTCTTTTGTTGTAGAACCCACGTGCTTGTAAGACGACTGCAAGTTCTTACGAAAAGCCC
The DNA here is from genome assembly GCA_035590195.1 of Aviceda cuculoides. Lineage (NCBI taxonomy): Eukaryota > Metazoa > Chordata > Aves > Accipitriformes > Accipitridae > Aviceda > Aviceda cuculoides. The sequence continues at coordinate 43,260,430 of JAVJGG010000085.1, forward strand.
AGATAACGTAGCACATAGACGTTGTCCTAAGGTGCATCTAAAGCCTGCGTTTGTTTGCAGATGACATTTCTGAGGAAAATTGCTTTCTTCTGTTCTCCAAGTGCACATTCCTTGGAGGGATCCAACCGCGTGTAGTCCTACAGGAGACATCAGCGAAAGATCCACAACAAGCCTATAACACGAATGTAAGGAATCTGCCCGGGCAGGTGTTGGGGGGGCCCGAACAGCCAAGCCGCACCAGGTTTTCTAACCCGCCTTTCACCCCCAGCCCAGCTCCCACTCCAGGCAGAAGGCTGCAGCTCGGCTCCAGCGCTCCCTCGGATCCCCAGCAGCGGCGGGACGAGGAC
>JAVJGG010000085.1:43261250-43284709 GCA_035590195.1 Aviceda cuculoides
GCCCTCGGCTCTCTGGCCGGTGGCGCCGGCTGCGGGGAGACCCGAGGTAGGGGGGGTTCCCCCGGCCGGCACGCAGCGCCCCTGCCCTTCTCGGGGTGCTCCGAGCACCGCGCGTACCGGCCCCGGCCGTGCTGAGGGGACGGTCTGCTGCCGCCGCGGGCGGCCTTCCGGCGGGATGGCAACGGGTCAGGGATCTACCCACCGGGGGTGTCTAAAGTGCTCGGGTTTTTAATGAGATACATCTGGAAGAGTCTCCTTCATTAGTATAATCGCCAAGGGCGACACTGGGCGTGACTGACGGGTGGGTTTGTGCCTTCAATTAAGGGAAATGGAGGCAGCGGGCGGCGTTGAACCCACCGCGGCGCAGGAGCTGCCAGGAGCTTCGGTGTCGATGCAGACAGAAGCTAGCTGGCTTCATGAACACGCCCACAGAAAATCAAGTAAGAAACAGCCCTGCTGAAGGAAGATGTTGCTCACTTGTGCTGTCGTTAACTCAAGCTGCCTCGTACCCCGCCGTCTTTCGTAGAAGGCGCGTGACTCTGCCTTTTCCCGGAGATCCGTTGGCAAAGTGGTAGCAGACCTGGGAGCAGCCCCCAGGAATCCCCCTCTGCGGTGCCCTCGTTAACCTCTCTGCAGAGCCACCTTTAAAGGAACCTCTGGGTCCCCGTTAAGTATGCCGGAACGCTCTGCCAGCCAGCAGGCGTAGGAGTGCTCAGCAGGCGGCAGAAATAGCGCATTGTATTCCTGCGAGAGGTTCTAGCAAAGCCTCTAAGGACAGCTGAAAATATATCAACCTTTTTTCTCCTTCTGCTCAGCTGAGTCATCCCGGCACGTGACCGGGTAGCCAGCTCCTTTGCTTGCTCGCTGCCGTACAGCGTTGTACCTTAGCGTGTGGCATATTAGTGGGATCCCATCCCTTTTGGGCACTACATCGAACAGCCTTTGTGCTTCATTTTCAATGCCAGGCAGCTCTCCTCTGTGGGAGAATGTCTCCCGCATCTCGCATGCCTCTGAGAGCAGGAGGAGTGATCTGGGCCACAAAACACAGCACACCAACTGAAAGTACTGGGGAAAGCTGTGTGCAGAGCTATCCCATTAGAAAGGGGGCATGCACAGCCCACGACAGATAAACAGTGCTCTCTTTGTTTGTTTGGAAATGCACTGTGAACATGTTTGCAGGAGAAAAACAGTGTAGGCTTTGTACTTTAGGTGGAGCTTCACGAGTCCTTGGGATGACTGTTGCTGTAATGATCAAAGTACAGAATAACTAAACTTGTGCCAGAAGTAAATCATCTACCTGGGTTTGGATGCAGCAGCAGTAGATAGAGATGATACAGAAGCTGCAAAGCCCAGCAGAGAGGGCAGAGTAAGAACATGGAGTGTCCACCTCCTCTGAGTGCTGCGCCCCAGGTACCAGGTGTCCCTGTGTCCCTCGGTGCCACAGTGCACCCAGAGCCATGCCCCGGCTGCACAGCTCCACTGGTGCACTTTGCACTCCCTGAAGCCACTTCTTCTCAGGTGGGGTTTGTGATCGGTTACTCTCTGTGACACAGCTTGATTGCAGAGGGCGATAACTACACGTCTTTGTACTGCAATTTAAAAAGACAAAGTTCAAGCAAACCAGCAGCCACATCATTCAGCCTTCTAAAAGCATAAGCAACTCCCATAGCTTTCTGCCTTTCCTCCTGTGTGGGTGCATTCACTTCCAGGCGCCTTCCCGAGCTGTGGTTCCCACTGCAGGCCTGGGAGCTGGGTGCTGACATGGGACTGTTGTGATTTTTACCCCTTCTTTTTTGAATACCTGCCCTGACTTTTTCATACTTTCCAAAGAGGAGGACTTAGAAAGGATTTGGTATTTCAGCCTGCCCAGAGTTTCATCTGGCTGAGTGTTTTATGGAAAGCAGAACAAGCTTACTTAGAAGGGCAAGACAAATTGGGTGGCAGCAAGGGGAACTGAAATTCAAGATTAAAAGAACTAGGAATGTGTTTAGTTTGCCTGAAGGGGAGGCTATGGCAGCTGGCATGGTGGCCATGTTGATGTTCAAACAGAAGGTGGCATATGGGACAGCACACAGTTGTGCACCTGAGGCAGCTGAATGTCGGTAGCCCTGCCTGCCGAGAGGCAACCTGGGACTGCCGAGGACAGTGATAGACACTCGGTCATCTGAGATGTCTCCTGTCGCCTCAAAGGCTAAAAAACCCTTCGTTGCACTCACGCAGCATGGACTGCACTTGGAAATGAGAAAAAGCTTCAGTCGTCTCTACAGTTCTTTCTTCTTTGGACAAGAGAGGCTGGAAATGCTTTAGAGGATAATGCAATATTAGATCAGTGCTACAAGTCACTGACCCTAACCAATAAACCATCTCCATGACTTCAGTGGGATGATTTTGTAAAGGCCTGATCTAATGTCAGTGCCCAGTTCCAGTTCCTCAGGCTTTTGGGAAGGGTTGCACACAGATCCAGAGCCGCCCTTCTGAAAGCATAGGAGCAAGTCTGGCAAGGAGGTCTTGGGCAGCCGATGTGGTTGGTGAGAAAAGGCTGGCACGCTGAAAAAGGAACAAAACAAATGTGTCTAGAAGATAAGCTTTCCGAGAACACAGCACTGCTGTTCAGTAATTCTCATTATCGCTATTACTTGCAGCCCTGCCAGAAGAGTTCAGCAGCTTAGATGTTTTGTGTGACATGGAGGTAAGGACTCACCCAGGTTGCATATAAATGTTTTATGCTTAATGGTTTTACCCCTGAACAAAGATATGACTCCACATTGCTTTTGGTATTTTCCACTTTGAGTTCCAAGAAGATTTTGTGAACCTGTTCAAGAAATCGCTGTGCACGCTCCCCTCCGTTGGCCTGCCTACCCTCCTGGCCTACAGACCCGAACTGTCACGAGAAAACATACAGATTGAGGTGAGTCAGTTGTGGGTGTTCCCTACTGTGTGGCTTTTTTAGTTTATTTTAATTCCTACGGTTGCCACGCAGGAAAAGTAATAATAATGCCCTTTGCCAAACCAGTGCAGGAGTTCCTTTATGTAAGGGTTTTTCTTCTGTGAAGCTGTTGAGACGATGCTTGTTGTGCACTCCTTATCAGCAAGAGGCTGTGCAACTGCTCTCCCCACCACTGCACCCTATGTTGAGAATTGCCTAGCAGAAGATTCTGCCCTTTGTCTAAAACAGAGGTACAAAATTTATATAAATACTAGGTATACAGTCAAAGAATACAAGCTGGGCATAGAGTTCTCTGTAATCCCTAGCAGAGTAAAGTTTTCAGAGACAGTTAATCTTAGGTGTGAGGTGGGGACAAAGGAATTTCCAGGAACTATGCTCCAGAGAAGTCAAGTATTTCAAATTAATATGTTCGGAAAAGGGTTTGAATGAAAGTAGTATAGTAAATGAAGTGTAAGTGAAGCGCACCAGCTAAGTGGCCCCAGAGCAAGTACCCTTCACCCCTTGCTGCTGTGGCTGGATGGCTGCTGTCTCTCCGAGGAGCGCTGAGATAGGTGTGCTGCCCTGGGGAGCAGAGGCATTAGACACAAAATTCAGCAGCATGCTCTTGGCAGCTGCATCTTCCATAACTCAACTTCAAAATGTGTTTTCAAAAAATAGATATTTCTTTCAGAATATCTAGTACCCATCCTCAAAATATATCCTGCAGCAGCCCTAATTTGCATCTGGTCGAATATGCTCAGCTCTTTTGTCAACAAATCTGCTGGTGGCTCCTCATGAAATTCCCCTCAGATTTTCCTATGATGAACAGTGCAACAATCCAGACACTTTTTCTCTCCAAAGCCCCAAGCAATGTATTTGCAGGGGTTAATGCACCAGAGTACTCAACTATAGCGTTCTGCATGCGCTGAAGCGTTCCCTTGGAAGGAATGGGCCTCATAAATACAACAGTCATTCCATTTCTTTGAGGGGTTTTATTTATTTATTTACTACAGATTGGCTTTTGGTTTTGGTGGTTTCCTAAACCTAATGTTTTGAGTTAAATCGTTCCAAGATATCACAGACACAGATCTGTTTTAACTGCTCTTATGTGCTTTATAACATTGCATTTTGAGCAGAGCCCTCTTTCCCCAAGATAAAACAAGGATTTGCATGCTGACACCATCTTTCTGTCCTCCCCTTGTTCTCTCTCCCCACCTCCACTTCAGACAGAGGAGGACTCTGCTCCGAGGTGCGAGTACTGTGGCAGTCTCCTGAAGCCGTTCCCTTCCATCGAAGGCATTTGCCCACCGTCACAGGATTATGAATCAGTAAGCTGGTGGGAAAGATTAACAGAGGTTTGCTGTGGAAAGTCCTGCTCTCATGGCACTGCTCATCTGCCTTTCAGAAATTCTGCTGTGAGCGTAATCGAGACCTCTACGAGTTCATCGTAAATGAGAGGAAGAAATACGAAGGCGCCTGGAGCATTCCCATTGCTGTTGGCCCCCATGAACCCCACGGCACTGAAGCCGACAGGCTGCTGTCAAAGGAGAGAGCGTACCAGAGGTACCGTGAAGTGACTACAGGGAGAACTGGGGATCAGGTCTTTATAAGGAACAACAGGTGACTCTGGAGGGAAAAGAAGCATTAAGAAAATGAAACTGCAGTAAGAGGGAATGAAGAAGAAAAAAAATTGCTTTAGGCAACACAAGTTCATATTCTATCTGGACCCTCTTGGCTTTTCTCTCATCAGGCTGTATTAGAAGGTGGCGAGGTACATGCTAGGTAAAGCATTAATTCTACTGCTGACAGACATAATACCTAGAGATGGGTAGAGCCAAAAACATAATTGCAGTTGTGGTGGGAGGGTCTAGCTTTTAACTCAGGTGCTGAAACAATTTGTATTTCTCAATTTTGCTGCATAAACTGTGGCATGCATTTGGATGTCACAAGAACTCTGCAAGTTTGACTTCTGCTGGACTGTCTAGCAGGAGGCCCAAAGCCTATACAAATATCTAAGCCTATGCATAGGCTTAAAGAAAAGTAAATCAGCATACCTGTATGTAAACCGTTAGTTTCCTTGAAGATCCTTTGCAGTCTGACGATGCGAATACCTCCTATTATGTACAGAGCATAAACCAAAGCCATTGTCAGACACTGTCAAATTTGTAGGAAGCATAAACCAAAGCCATTGTCAGACACTGTCAAATTTGTAGGAAGCTAGATAAGAACAGTGAAAATATTCTTGGAGATTAGCTGTTTCCTTGATCTTGTGGGCAGCTCTCCTCTTTTGAGTAAAATCTTGATACAAAATCCATTGCAATGTTTATCTCTGCTGTCAGGAGAGCTGATGCTATTGCAATCACAGAGTCTGTTCACTGAAATCTTTGTATGGGAGCAATTCCTTTTTGCTGAGATTATTATTGTTTTGGTGAAATTCCGTTGCCTCTGTTATTTGCAATTATGAGAGTGGAGAGAAAAACAGGTTCAAAAACTTGTGTTCCTGCAGCAAGGATATCCAGTGCTTCTAGCTTTCAAAACAGTATATATGAAATGTATATCAGCAACACTTTCATTTTCCAGGCAGCAGGAGAGACAAATGGCCAGACAGTTAGCTTTCCTGGCAGCAGAGGCGACAAGTGTAGCTGAATGTGAGTTTGCATTTCCTTATGTATTTATTTGTCTATTTATTACAACAATGAATTGAATGGAATCACTTGTCTCTTAATGCTCTCTAACTGAACAGGAGGATTGATACAGCAACATGTTAGTGCATTGTCAAGTGTGCAATTCCATTAAATTAGATACTGCCATATTAAATAATCCCTCACATGAAAAAACAAAAGCAGTTACATTCCCACTGCACAGAGAGGATCTCCTTGCTGTGACTTTCAGTATTTATATCTGAACATTTCAGCTAAGAGGCACAGAAATTGACCTTCGAGAATAGTAAATTGGCAAAGCCAAGCCCTTGGAAGTAGGAACTGCCAGCATCAGGGTGATCAACTTTTTGCCTAATCAGGTGAATACACCACTAATTCCTAGCCCAGGCTGTGGATCTAGCTATAAAATCAAAGACATTTTGACTAAGAACGGATTAACTAGGTTTACAATATGGGCATATTTTCACAGAGGATGGCAGGGCACTGAGGCTTTTGCAGCACCAAGGATTTCAGCACATCAGTCCTCCTGAGCATGGAGCTGTGAACGCTATCCAAAAAAAGTCATTCTTTACTCACACAGATTATGTATACATAATTGAAAAAACTACAATCCTGTTCTCTGAAATAGCTGAACACTTTGGACTGTCCTTGTTAGATAGAAAATACCCCAAGACAGACTCCCAGGATGGAGTATTTCAGCCAGGAATTCCCACTCCCCCCAGTTACAGCCTCCCTACAGAGGCGCCAGGCAGCCCTGACGTTGGTGCTGCCAGCCCTACCCGATGCAGACAAACCCTCCCTTTGCTCTCTAGGTTCAAATCAAGCTGGCACGATTTCCTACCTGCTTTCTCAGGAGCCCCCATCACCAAAGGGCCGGACGCTGGTGCCTGGTGGGAAAGCAGAAGAGCCCGAGGAGGACCCCGTCTCCGACAGTGTCACCTGCTGCGATTTTACCCTTGTGGGTGGAAAGGCAAGTAGCTGCTGCCTGATGGCGATGGGCTGTGCCTTGGCCATGTCCACGCTCCGGAGCGGCTGGAGCCTGGCACCTGCCTGTCTTTAAAGGGCAGTTGGTGCAGGGCTGCTCTCATCCATTTTATCATTTCTTTTCCAATCTTAGGCAGTGAAGAATGAATTGTTGGAAAAATACTACAAACATGGAGGGAAATTCCTTACCATGCTTCCAGATGGAACAGCACAGTTATTGTATCCTTTATGGGATTCACTTCCCTGCATTAGTCCAGGGTTTTAACTGTAATTTTAAGTGTGTTCTAGTCTGCTTTATCACTGAATAACCTGGTCCACCACTCACTCTCGCAATCTGGAAAAAAGCAGCGGTGAAACTGTTTCCATAGCTCTTGGTCTGAAGTTTTTCAGATCAGCCAGTAGCTTTGATGAAGGACAGGCACTTGTGTCTTTAAAACCCAGCTTAAGAAATGTGCTAGCCCAGTGTTCGGACACACTCCCAAGCTCTGGCCACCCGTGGAAGGGCTCTGCTGGCTGAGTAGGCTCTGAAAGCGCTCAGCCCCAAAAAACCAGCACAATGTTTCCAACTGGCACTGGTGTGGGGCTGACATCTCCATCCAGCATGTAGGACCACGTAAGAGGTGCACAGACAAACTGAAGTTACCAGTGTAACTAGGAATACTGTCTGAAGGAATAAAAACATGGCAGTTTCACCAAAGGACCCCGTATCTTTCAGGCTGCCTTTGCTATTATTTAAGCCGTAACATTTTAAGTCACCCACGTTATTTCTCTTTACTGTGGCTGACTTCTTTCTGACCCAGGGGTGTATGAAAGTGTACCTCAAGCCAGGGGTTTGAGACTACTTCTCTGTTCTGCCCTCCAGGCTGCCTTCGCCCCAGGGACGCTGCCGGTCACAGCAGTGGCAAATGGCAAAGTGCCATAAATGCATCCACTCACAGTAACAAGTCTTGCTGGAGGAAAACCCCAGTGAGACACAAAATACCTGCTGTTTGGATATGTTCAAGTCAGGTTTAAGGGCCAAGGGCCTTTTTTTCCCCCTGGTTGGTGTTTTTTTTCCTCTGGGAGAATAATACCTGTCCCTGTTTTCTCTGCTGTCATCCAAGTTGAGTAATTTGATCACTTCACTTTGCTAGGCTTCTACAATCGTAAGTATTGTCTAAGAATATGTCTTTAAAATAAAATTGCTAAGTGGTTCTGCCTGGGTTATTGGTTAGAAAACAACAAAAATGTATTCCATATCTCTAACAGCTCTTTTGTCAGCGTACACAGAATACTTCAATGTAGGAGAAAAGCACTGGCAGCATACCACCATTCCGCCTTTAACACAGGGATCTAGGTAATATGTCAATTTTTATACTCCAAAGTAGCACTCTGAAATACTTAGTATGTAATAATAGACCAACCAGACAAAAAAAAAGGGGTTATGAACACCTTATCTGATGACAGCTATCCATCTGGAAATCTGGCAATCATTGTTGTACGAGAGAAGAAATGGCTTACTTGCATAGTACAGGAAGACAAGCTGAGTAACGTCAAAATACAAGCAGTATTTAAGTCCAATGGCAGAAGTACTTGCTATTATCCGAATGGAGCTGTGTGGTATGTTCATGCTGGCCAGAGCAATTTTGCTTTCCACTGCGCCTTTTAAATTTCAAAGGTCATAAAGGGTATTTTTAATAGCATTCAAAAATCAGAAGACAAATGTAGCAGCTCATGAGCCCTGCTTCAGGTGCCTCCCAGAAGAGCAAAGCTACCCCAGCTGTGTCTTGAGATGGGGGTTAGATCCCAAACTAGCTGTGCCTCGGTCCCATCCCTCTGGGGAAGGAGGGACGTAGGCTGTGGGTGCTGCAGGGTTCAGAGCTTTGATTTTCCTCTCTTTTAGGATAAACATGAGTATTCAGGGAGGGCAGTATTTGGACCAAGCAGGCAGCAGGGTGAGAAGGTGGACGTGGCCAAACAGCGTCATGTCATCAGGACCCCATGTCCCGCTGAGCCCCATCTTCATCTCCCTGAACCGTCACGTGGGGGTCAGGATCCTAGGCCAGGACAAGATCACCGTTTCCTTCCTCGCCATGGGGCAACAAGCAAAATTCAGCGTGGGAACCAGAGTGCAGGTATTTCTCAAGCACACAGGCAGCTCCACGCAAAGCCGCTCCCCATAGCGGGAGTGGGGTGGCCAGGCAAGCTCCCATCCATAGGGAAGCACACTCATCCCACAGTGGGTACTCTCTGTGTTGCCCCATGGTCCTGCTCCCCAAAATAGCAAACAGCGGAGGTGTACCTGTGCTCAGTCCCATGCAGACGGGGGACTTGGCAGCCTTGGCAGCCCTGGCTCTCTGCAAGGGGCTGCAGAGTGCAGGAAACACCCCTGGGCAGGTCCCCAGTGTCCCCGGCTGCATCCCCAAGGGACACCCTGGCTCTGCCATGGGGAGGAGAGCCATGATCCATGGGGGCAGGGTGCGTGGCAGCTCCCTTCCTCCACGGGGCCAGGTTTGTCTGCCAAAAGCCCTGTCCTGCACTGCTGTGGCTCTGCTGACATAGTTGGCCTTTGCTCCCCAGGTCGGCGACATCGGCCGGCTGCCTCCCCCCACCCGGCTGGGTGAAGATGAGCTCCTGCTGCTTGCCTTCAGGGTGAGGATTCTGCGCCTCTTCGACAGACTGCGTGGATGCTTAAACTTTCCTTCTAACAAGCAATGGAACAAAATTAAGCCTCCGGCTTACCTTGTCACACAGACTTTAAAGATCTTACAGCTTTGCACAACTTCTGATGTAAGCGATGAGCTACGCAGCTCGGTCAGGGCAATAGTAAATGCTCAAGTCTGATCAGCACGTGTGTGTTGTGAAGACAAAAGGAGCCAGAGATGCTCCCTGACACTGCAGCGCTTGCGCAAACACACTCAGCAAGGTTCCACCTGCAGCCCTGCCGTGGCGTGGAGCAAAGGGCAGCCCATGGCCGTTCTGCACAGCCCCTCTCCTGGGGCCCTCCCACCCCAAGGGGAGACTTGCTCAGCATGAGCAGGTCTGTGGGGCAGGTAGTACCAGACCACATTTTCTTGTTTAGCCCACAGTGAATTGCATCTTGGCCGTGGAGGCACGAAGAAGAGCTTTGCTTGGGGCAGAGTAAATCCGTGCTTGATGTCGGTGCATTGCTCCTAAGCAATCTCCCTTCTGTCTCCCAGCAGAAACCAGCCCGGGCTGACCAGTTGTTTCAGCCTGTGGATGTGGCACAAAGATAAAAGCAAACAGAGCACAGCTAAGTCATAGCTTGTGACAGGTATATGGGGAGGAGGCATTTGCTCAGAAGCCACCCGCACAGGCACCGCTCTGTACAACCAGAAGCTTCTACCAAGGACATGGCACCCGCGGGGTGCCCAGACTTCACCAACGTGAGTGCTGGATGGCAGCTCAGCCTGCTGCAGGTACGAGACACAGCAGTTCTCCATGCAGAGAGAGGGACAAAAGCCCACAGTTTGTCCAGAGCAATCAAAGGTCACTGTCTTGGTGACATCTGCATGGATGCCAGGGACAGAAGGCTGTTAACACAGACAGCAGAGAGTGCGGCTGAGACGCAGCCTCTTGGCAGGAGCTCAGAAACAGCTGATGCAGTGGGAAGGCTCTGCTGTACCAGGTACCCTGCGTTTCCCTCCTGCCGTGGGCACGGTGGCCATGAGAGCAGCATGGGTGGAGGCGGTGGGGCACGGACCTCTCATGAACTGGGTGCCTGAGGCTGGCACCCGCCCCAGCTCCCAACAATTCAGCCATTTGAGGCCAGGGGCTTCACCTGGCCCTTCATCCTGCACCTGAGCAGCTTTGGGAGGTGGCTCTGGATGTCTTTGCTGTCTTTGTACAGGGCATTGATGAGGGAGTTGGTCTCACCCAGCAGGAATAAGATGTCCTTGAGCAGGCCAGCCAGGTTGAAGGAGCTGCAGGCAGCCTGCACGGTGCCCCCCACCAGGTAGGGGCCCCAGGAGAGGCTGAAGGCAACAAGGACAATGAGCACAGTCCACAGTGCCTTGAAGTGGTGCTGGTGGGTGCAGAGGGGCCCTGCGTGGGCGCAGGCATGCCGGAGCCGCATGTGCTGCATGTAGCCAGTGCTGCCCACCAAGACCTGCAGGCACACCAGCACCAGCAAGGACAGAGCAAAGACACCGAAGCAGATCACGTAGAGGTGCTCACGCTTGGCCACGTACAGGAGCCTGCAGTAACTGGTGTAGTTGCCTTGCTGGAGGGAGGGCAAGATCAGAGGCAAGTGCCTGAAAAGGAAGGAGAGCATCCAGAGGACAACAGTGGAGAGGACCATGGGCATTTTCTTCAGCAGGGTGGGGTAGGAGAGCAGCAGCGTCACCACCAGGCACCTGTGCAGGGAGATCAGGACAAGGTCAGAATGGAGCCAATGCAAGACATCATGCTCATGACAATGCGGTTAAACTCCCAGTCGAGGATGTCGACCAGCACCTTGGCAATGCACATCATGCCCACCAGCGGGTCAGCAGTGGCCAGGTTGAGGATGCAGGTGTAGCTGCTGCCTGGCTGCTTCCTCATCAGCTGGTAGACAGCCATGATCACCAGCACATCGGCTGGTGGGATAAGGCAGCCCTGGAGGGAGTGCGACAGCACGTACAGGAGGTTGACCATCTTCCCTGATGAGAAGGGTTGAAAAAGATGTCCAGGAAAACTTGGCGCCAGTGCAGAAAAACCCCACCATGAGGAGACTTGTGGCTGAGCTGGAGGGATGGGACAGAAGTGCCTCAGACCCTCCAGCTGCAGTCCGAAGCCAGCAGCACCTAAGTCACTCCTTTAAGGGGCACTTTGTCCACCCCAGGAGACCTCTGTGACCTTCCTAGCTGCCACGAGTTGCTGGTGGTTTTTCCAGGGCTCTTGGCCTCCCTCTTACCCATCCAATTTTGCTCTGTGCCTGCAGGGGTGCTCTGAGATGCAGAAGAGCCAGCGTCCTTGCCTGCGCTCAGCACGAACTGTCACAAAGTGAAGGCACCCAGGGCAGGAGCTCACCCCCCAGGTGCTGGCTGGGTCAGCTGGCTCCCGAACATGTCTGTGATGCAGAGTGATAAGGAGCAACTTTGCCAAACAAAGCTGAGACAAGCAGTCAGCAAGGATGGGAACACGGGTGGTCCATGCTCCTCCTAGCGAGCCACCACCACCCCCTCCCAGCGCAGTGCCCACGGACAGGCAGCCAACACACCAGCTTCCTTGGGGCACTGCCTCTTGGCAATAGGGAGGTGTGGGGCCAGAGAAATACCTGCTGTGCCAGGACACCGCGCTGGGCGATGCGCTGCCGCATACAACATCTGACACGGGGACACCTTGCAGCCTGCAGACCCCGCTCATGGATGGGAGCACATGGAGAAGGAGGAATGGCAAAGGAAGCACCACCTCCTTGGGCTCTGGGCAGCTGGGGCACAGCCAGGCAGCCTGTCCATACAGCCAGGGCACGGCCAGGCAGCGCTGCCCTGGTCGGTGCAGAAAATCCTGACCGTTGGTGTGCTAAGGCCATGGGAAATAAGGGCACATTGGAAACACCAGGGGAGCGGGGCAGTGCTTGGAGGGTTCCTCACTGTCCCACCTTTTATCAGGTTCTCCTGGCCACAGGTCAGCAAACACATATGAAATGAGCTTTTACACTATACAGCTGCAACCACAACACTAGTGGGAAGTTGCACAGTAAATGAATCCCCCAAAATTAAATCCAATTTATGTCAAATTAGGCTCTGGATAAACATACTATATTCATTAAGTTCACATTTGTTACACTTTTGGAATTTAAGTCTACCAGTCCAAGACAGGCTTAAAAGTTCTTGTTAATGAGCTGCACGATGGCTAACAGCACCGCAAACACCACTTGCAAGGGGCTCGTGCCAGGCTGTCGTAGCCAGGCAGCCACGCACAGCGCCTGCCAGCCTCTGCCGCCTCGAGGAACACCCCGTCCCCAGGTGAGGGGCAGTGGAGGGGACTGGTCCTGCTCACGAGCCCTCGGTCACGCTGGTCTCATCACAGGGGGTGTCAGTGGGGTGCAGAGCCCTTGGGAAAGGGCAGAAACTGAATGTTCAATGGAGTAACTGAGGTTTAGATTCACTCCAAAGCCTGTAACACAGTCCACCAGGCAAAATCGCATACTACAATTACCAGAAGTGGTGGGGCATCAGCACGCTCCCACCGCCAGCTGCCCCTCACCTCTCCATTCCCAGGCGATTTCAGAGCCGTCCCCAGAGACGGAGCAAGGGACCATCCCCCCACGACGCAGGGCCCAAGGCAGAGCAGCGTCCTGCTGCCGGACAGCCCAGCTCCTGTGAAACTCCGCAGGCTCAGGCGCGGTGGCCTGGGTGAAAATTGATTAGATTAGGTATCTTCTAAATCTTTGATTTAGAAAGATGAAGATCACACCTGGGAGTTTGATTTTGACCTGTTATGTCATTGTAATTTCAATTTTTAGCAGGGTTACGTCTGATTTACGCCAGCATGAGGTAAGACCTGAACACAGATCTCTGCTGCAAATGGCTTACATGTAACGGCCCGTTTTTCTGCTCTCACAGCGGGAAACGCGAGACCCATTTTTTGTCCTTCCCTAGTCTGCACCCAGCTCACAGCAACTCCACCAGACCTGTATCATCTATCCTTGTGCTTAACAAGCCATGATCAACAAGCTTCAATCTGCCCCTCAGATCTATTATTTAATATCCATTTTGCACATGGGTGGGTGAAATCAATCAAGTGTTCAAACAGGGTTTTTTTAGATAAATGGGTCTTTACATCTTCATGTTAAAATTACAAAGTACCACTGGGCAGGAGGGGAAAGCAAAAAACTGCAATTTTAACATCAGGACGATACATGGGTATCTGGGCTTCCTGCTGACCACAGCGATGCCGCTTGTCCTTCTCCACAAAAGACAAGACACATTTAATAAGGTGATTCAAGAAGGAGAAACCCTTTCAGATTGCTGAACACACAGAAAGCACAGAGAGCCCAGAAAACCCCGTGCCGAGCGCTTTTGGAGGCCAGGAGGCTAGAGAGGGTGAAGGGGAAGCGGTGTACGCTGGCCCTGGGGCCTGCCTCCCTGGGCACTGCTGGAGGCAGGATTCCAGGCTCGGGACCCCCATGAGCCAAAACTGCCCTGTTGGGCTTAAGCTTGACACTAATAAGCACTGATTTCAGACCAAAACAAGTTCTCCTGGTTAAAGCACCACAAATACCAAGCCATCAGTTGGCCTTTGGCAACTGGTTTACAGGAAGGCTGACAGGTATCACTGCCTTTGATGACCATCAAGGTTCTTTATTTCCATTTTATTGTTCCGTTTTTCTGTTCGGAAGTGCTCTACGAATGGGGATCATGGGGCTTGTTCCCACCCATAAAAACAGTCTGCTCTGCACACCCTGCAACCCAGAGTAATTACAGACACAACTGAAACACAGCTCAGCCTGTACCCCCCCAACAGAAAAAGCTTCTGGTGCATTTAAGGGACATCAGCAAAGGTTCTCGCATACCCAACTCCAACATATCGATAAACCATCTTGCTCAGATGGAAGAGAAGGAATACTGGGGGCAGCAAGCAAATCATGAGCAAGTACCACTAGGGTGATGCTGCAAACAGCTCATGGAGAATCTCAGCCTAGCAACACATCTGTGCATTCTTCTAATTTGTCTGACATGTATAATTAATGGGAAACTAAAACTCTAAACAAAATTTCCTAGTGTGGATAATCTGTTTCAGAAGAAAAGGCCCGAATTACCTCGAGAGGATTTCATCACAGAGCCAAAGCAGCCTTGAGGCCATCATGTTTAATGGTTGTGATGAGCAACACCTCTGTAACAACGGGAATCCACTCTTCTCTCAGCTGGGTGGACAGAGCTTTCGTTACCTGAAGCATTTCTTACATCAGTCCCTAAAGCCTTGGGGAGGGTCAAAGACAATTCTTACAAACCGTGACAGCTGCCTTTGTTGCAGCTCTGCAGATTCCCTTCTCATCTGATTTACTGTCCCAACAAAGAGCATCTCCCTCCCCATCCAGAGATCATGTTTGGTAAGAAGGATCCAGGAAGTACTTCTTCAGCTGGTTTTACAAGGGGCATGAAACCCTGTAGCTCAGAGCAGGGACAAAAAACAGGGTGGGAGGCAGGTGCTGCTGGAACCAAGCCTCCCTGCACAGGTGCCACAAGCAGCAGCCACTCAGCCCTCCAGCCTGGAACACACCACGATCAGGAGGCACGATGGTGAAGAACCACAGAGCAGAGGCTGCAGCCTGCAGCTCGCACCGGCTCGGGAAGCCAGACCAAGGAAAATTCCCAGCCCCTGCAAGAGAACTGCATTTGAGACTTGCCTTTAACCCAGTGACCTTCCCGCGGGACAACAGCAGCCGAACCCTCATCGCAGCTGAACTTGGCAAGCACACGAAGGAAAAGACAAAGCTCTGTGCATTCCTTCCAGAACATGGAGGTTGTTAGGGGCTTAGACACAACAAACACAAGATTAATGACTTTGGAAAGTAGGCTTTTTATGCATTTTTTCAATTGCAATTCTAAGAATATCCATCAGCGACTCAAACAAGGTACTTCACACAGTAAATGAGAACTCTTTATTTAAATTAACTTTCTTGGTTTCTATTTAGGACAGTAGAAAGGCCCAGCTTTTCACCTCTTCAGAATGGTGAAGGAAAAACCTCTTGAGCTGGCCAATACAATTTAAAGAGCAGTCGATTGTAATTTTTACCGAAGTCACAAAATGATGTAACTACTCTGCATATAATTCTGTTTATATAATTTAGTATATAATGCACTGTTCAACTCTGCCATATACTTTGAAAAATATACAAACCTGCTTTAACCACATTAGAGATATTTGATAGACAGCTGTCAATTACTTAACAGTTTAGGACAGTATCAGACACTCCTATAACTTCATTTTAAACTACAAAAAGAACATAAATTCATATAAAATACAACAGATTAAACAAACTTTTTTCCAAGGAAAAATTAGGTATCAACTCAATCTGCCATTGTGTGAAACATGAATATAAAATAAGTTACAATTAGTAATGCCTGCATTGTTGAGCCATGAACTGGTCGAATGACATCTTAAAAAAACTATACAGTATTATTGCACTCCATGAATGTGCAGTATCTGGAAACACGCCAGCACTGAAAGAGGTCTTTCATTAAGTTTTTTTTCAGGAGGCACAACGTGGCTGCGAGAGAAGCATCCAGTCTGTACTAACAGCGTGCTGTCTTCAGTACAGGCCTTCATGGGTCTGAGCCACGCTGCCTTTGGAAATCACCACTTAATGCCTGGAAATGGAGACACAAGCATTACAGTCGTCAAACACTCCTGCGTTAACAAGCAAGCCATCTCTAACACTGTCAGAACAGAGAGCCAAGGCGTTTTCTGTAA
Source organism: Aviceda cuculoides (assembly GCA_035590195.1). Lineage (NCBI taxonomy): Eukaryota > Metazoa > Chordata > Aves > Accipitriformes > Accipitridae > Aviceda > Aviceda cuculoides. The sequence continues at coordinate 43,277,220 of JAVJGG010000085.1, forward strand.
GCTAGGGAGAACAGCAGGCTATGTACGCTTCGGATTATAAAACCTGAATTACAAGCACTGTCTCTTGGGAGGTCATAACTCCAGCAAGAGAGCACTATTATTATTTCATTCTGGGCGACTGCCTGCTAGGATACCATCAGAATGACAATCATTAGCATGAATTTAGATAAGGAGACATTAAACCACAAAGACACTAACTCTCACTATCACACTCTCCTGACCTGTAGCATTACTTCCCACATGGATGGAAATACAACTGAATGGGGTTTTCTGTTGCTGTTTTTCTAAACTCATATCCCATTACATAACATGCTACACAAGAAGAGTCTTGGCATGCTTTGTAAGCTTAGAAGTGACATCAATCTACTTTGCAACAGAGAGTACTACCTGAGACCCTCTAAATCCATACATACAGGATGTTGAGCTTCAGCAAGCCCATCCGAAAAGTACAGATAACACCAAAATTTTTGATACTAAGTAATATTTAAAAAATACAAACCAATTTATTTAACGATTAACATGACTTTCGCTAAATTACTAGGACAAACCAGACTTAACTGAACAAACAGGACATGCCTGCAGGAATCAAAAGTCAACTGTTTCTCACATTCCCTGCATGAGGACTCTGAGGTAGCAGTCTCTCCGAATCGCTCTCCCTGCTTCAGGAAGCCGCAGGGGTGTCAGTGGAGGGAGAGATCAATAGGGTAAAAAAGCAGGGTTTGAAGACTGAGCTCTGAAGCAGCGAGAAACAGCAGAGCAAGCCCTGGTTAGGGAGCGTGCTTTCCTACATGGAGTGAGACTGTCTGCAGTGTTTTGACAGAGCTTTGGTTTCTGCGAACACTATGCTCCATGTGCCATGTTCTTGCCTATGTAAATACAAACTTGCAGAAGCCGCATCATATTAAACAGAGCTCCAAAGAAAATCTGTGTTTGAACAGAGCCAGGTCATTAACTGCTACAGTTAGGACCAACTGATCAGTTTAAGTTGGTGAGATGAGTTGCAGGACGTCAGTCGACAGAAATGGCAGCACAGGGTCTGTCACTCGAGAGTGGGCTGTCTGTCAGCAAGGTAAAGCCAACAAACGAGTCTCTCAAACCAAAGCGTTCTTGTGCAAAAAACTGCACCACAGCAGATCACTAAAGTGGTCTCCTAAGTGTCAACTGTAAATTTTTGCACCAAGACAGTCTTTTTGTAGCACATCAATGTTCCTATGACGAACTGCAAGCCAAATGTTTTGAAAGCCACAGGCGACATAGGAACACGGAATTGGTTTGTCATAAAATATATAAGCATGGATGCAAACCCTCTGCTCCTAAGTGTCAACGAGTATTTGCAAAAGCTTAAAACAGTACAGCACACAGATGGGAGCAAGAAAACGTTCTACTTTCTAGGGTCATGCAATTCAACTAGGTTACAAGTTATACAGAAATCCTCTGCACACAGACTATTTTAAGGCACACAATGCAGTGTGTTTTCTGATCTCTGCACAATACAGTTCACTAACTTAAGCCTTCTTCATGCAGTAACACATCTTTTTCTGCCCAAAGGAATGCCAGCTTCCAGTTTCAAAATAGGCAGAACAAACCCCAAACCAAAACCTCCCACCAAAACAGCACCTGTAAAATCATATATGTCAATTTACTTAAAGTCACTAGAGCTGGTTCTCCAGTAAAACAGTTTCAAATGAACAAATATACGACTACAATGTTCAATCTGCAACATGCGGTCCTTCACACCTGAGTCAACAGACAGCTGGTGACTGGAAGAAGACTTACAAGAAGTTTCAGTGCTGATAGATGGGGCTATGATCGATGATGAGGCATTGACTCCATGTGCACATTGAGCTTCATTTCGTTATCAAGGATTTCTACAAGCTGCTGCATGGAAGGAAGGTGGCCAGACTCTAGCTTAGACCACACTGGAACATCTACCACAAAACACAGAGGGGAGAAAAGCACCGTTACATTGACAGAGTCGGAAAACATGTAGGGCTAGTTTAAACGTAAAATTCAAGAGAGCTAGGAAGCTATGCAAGCTAGTACTATTTTATATTGAGGAAAATACTTGATCAACAACGCTTCAACCCTCTAGCTATACTAAAACCCAGTCCCAACAAGGAGAACAAAGACTCTAATGCTTCCATTTAGAAGTACATCATATGGATTTAGAGATTCAAAATATCCACTGACAGAATGTCTGAAAATAACTTAGTGAGAGGCAGAATACCATACCGAGTTTTTAAACCATTGCTATATCTTTGAAACTTGTGGGTCTTATTAGTTTTCATCTCACTCTGCCTAACATCTAAGGCTGACACTCAAAAGTTCTGCTTACTAAGACCTGGCTTGGAAGGTTCCACTCAAAGTAGCTGCAACCATTATTCCATGCCCACCCCACCCCCCTTGAAATATAAAAGGCAGCACAGTCTATAAATACTTCAGGGTAAACACAATATTCATTTCTGATGTTGACAAATACTTCTTGCCTCAAATATCCCTCACTGCTATAGCACTTCATGAACCCACACTGAAAAATACAATTGCTGTCACCTACATAAACCAAAAGCCAGACTGGAACCACATTGTCCCAAAATGCAAACGAGAAACTTGCAGAAGTCCAGATGTGACCGTTCACCCCTAGGAAGGCTCTGCTGCCAATTCTAATCTGAGATTTAGGACTAGAAGTGCATTGAGTTCAACTAGTTTGATTCAATGCAGTCAAGTCTTTAAAAAGTTCTGCAGTATATGACTGGACTTGGAAACTACTATATTGAAATGCATCCTGCACAACCATAAACTGAGATCATAAAGCACAGAGCTAGATTACATACTTGTACCTAAAGCTTGAAGAATTCTGTACTCCATCAAGGTTACATATTCTTTAGAACTATAAAATTATCTGAAGGCAGGGGGTCCACAGACTCTTAACCTGAAAAATCAGTATTGCTGTCCACTGGTACTGAGAAACTGGGAATAGCAATGGATTCAATAGGATTCCAAGGCTAAACCACAAAACAGGATAGGGAAAGCATCTAATTAACTAGAGAGTATGCTTCCCTAGTTGATTATTTCTTACTTAATGCACATCACATGCAAAGAAAGAACATAATACAGTTACTCCAAGTGACCAAGCATTCCTCTTATAAGTTTTTACATAGCTGTTTTAAAACATATGTAACTGACATCTGTATAGACTGCTTTATAGAACTTCCATGATTTTCGTCATTTATTGTGCTATATAACACCTGAAGTTTCAAAATGGATGGCAATTACCACATGCCATCACATTTTGAAACACACCACACTTCATAACGTTATCCCTCATTGTCCCAACACAGCAGCTCTCACCAATCTGTGTGTACACATGCAACCCAATGCAATTCCCTTAAACAGAAAGTTCTCAGCTCACCATTCAAAGTTATTTCAAATGCACCTGTTGACATACACTGGTTCTCAATCATGTTGCTCAGGAAGAAGACCATCATACAAGCATAAACCTACAAGAGAACAGAGAGAATCCCAGATACTTCAGCCATGTGAGCCACAGCTTGTTTTATTCACTCTTAATAAGCACTGGAAGTCTACAGGTGTCTTTGAATTCCCCTCTGCAATTTATCAAGTAATCTTCCAATCACACAGACATCTTTCATCCTCTTTTTAAAAAGATTGTGCACATTGCCTTCCCTAGACAGGTATCAAAATAGTTCTGAAACCACCCAACTCACAATCCTGATTCAAACCAAGTTCCATCTTCTTGCTCCTTTCCTCCACAAATCAATGTACATCTTGACAGCCAGTCTGCAGAAGTACATGGCTACGATGCCAAGGGAACACAAACTGTTCCTACGTGTTGCCTGCCATTGTCAGAGTAACACTTCAGATCAAAGAACCATAGGCCTAGACACAAACAGCAAAGCAAGTCAAATTGCATTTGCTCACAAGAACTGTCAGCCCTCTAGCATTTCTTCAAGCTAATTATCGGGAATTTTCTGTGTACACTGGTGCCTCAGGATGAAATGATGCAACCTTCAGCAACACAGCATCTCCCTCCATCGCCAGCACCTTTATAATTCCCTTTTCATGCACAGGGGCCCAATTCACACGGGTTACTGCAATACCAAAGAATTTAACATGGGAGATAGTTAGTTGTTTACAGCATCACAGACCACAGACGTACCGCAGCCAGCCTAGCTCGGTAGCGTGTTTGGCCCATTTAACTGAACAGGATATATTACAGCTTCTGTACGTTCAAACTGACTGGTGACAGAGACTCACTGCACTGGGTAGCTCAGTTTGAGGATCTGTGCACCAATAAAATAAAAGTTAATAAACTTATAAATTGCTTTTGTTTAGTAGAATAAATCCGGAATAAGGTTACTATAAATCAGAGGACAACAACATTAATCTGTTAGCACCATCAGTACTGACTCACAGGGATATTCATCCCACAAAGCACAGCCTGTCATGCCTGGCTATGTTCTGCAAAAACACCCACAAAATTTCAACTTGATTTTTCTAACCACCATCTAATTGCGTGCCGTATCTATTAAAAGTCTCATGAAAGCAACAACTGCAAAATAGTTATGAGACAACAGAAAACGGAAGCTGTAATTATAACGCCAACACCACCAGCTTGAAACTCCACTCCCGAGCCCTAAAAAAAATTTAAAAAATCTTTTATCATCTTTGTCAGTAATGTTAACCTCACTGCCCCTCTGCAGCATCATCAGCTTCGAAAGAGATGCTGAGAATCAAAGCTGAGCTGTCAAAACCATGAAGCACTACTATTAAGAATAATTACGCTACTGTTAAATTCTCAAGTGTATTTAGTTATAGAAGCCTAAAGGTTCTGTTAAGGCTACAGTGTGTGAAAGTTAAAGCAGTTAACAATTGTGAAGTACTCCCAGAGCACTCTCATGAAGTCATTCTAAAACTGCTTTTTCCAAATAAAAGAAGAAAGTATGCTGCTTACCTTATTTTCTTGGCCCCACTGCCAGATACTTGGAGCTTGCATGCCAAAGAAAGCAAATGGATCCTTGCCAACGATTATTAAGCCTATTAATACTAGTTTGAAGACAGACAGGAAGGATGCTATGTGCCTATCAAAAGACAACACATAAAAGTGACTTAGAAGGTTCACAGTTACTACTTCACCACTGTATAGCTGTAATTCACCTAATTAGCAGAATTTTGATAGTGTACAATCAAGTATTTCAAAGAAAAAAAACTTCTCAACCAAGTTTATCTCACTGTTAAAAAAAAAAAAAAGCAACACACACGAACAAAACCATGCATCCTCAGAAGGATACCATTGTGTACACCACGCACACAGGTTTTTTTTTTCCTAAGCAGATCTCAAACAGAAATATGCTTTCAACTTATACATGTTTAAACTGGATAATACATTCAGTTTCTTAAAGAAGTTGTTCCATATTATAGAGACATGTCTAATTGACATGCACTACCTCCTCGTAAAGCATTTTCCCAACAGATGCAGAAAACCCTGCGTTTTTTTTCTAAGAATTAAACCTATAGCCAGAGAGCAAATTGACAGCAAGGTATTTGATCCTGTAGCATTCTTACCATTGCAATTATTACAGTAATTAGGTCAAGAAGTGGTTCAGAAGCCACCACAGCACCTATGGCATCACTCTCTAGCACGTACACAACGGTTTAAATAATAGGAATAACACTATTTTCGTTTTGCCTTTTTCCAAATTTCTTTGGGCTTCCTCCCCACCCCCATAGTTAAGGACACCCTGGTAGTCTCTCTGATGAGGTCAGCTCTCCCCTGACTTAGATGTTAAAAATGAACTCTTCCCTCCTCTGCAGCCTTAATCTATTACAGGAATTTGTCGCTAAGGGCATAAGCCTGAGCAACAAATGTGAGTTTACGTCCAGCTACATCATGAAGAAGAGCTGGAAAAATTCACTGTGAAAAGAAGTTAATTATATAATTTATTTTAGATCGGAACACAACAGGCCTCATCATATGGATATCCAGATGGAAAACTAAGGTGGCTACCTGGAAGGGAGCAGATAACCAAGGTGTATGTAATCACAATGCAAAAAACCCCTTAAATTCTCATTTTCAATATTATTTAAGCGTAAATGCACATATTCAGCACTCACCATGCTGAGCCTACATATTAGAAAAAAGACAATTTGTACTGCCAGTCATTTGCTTACCTATATATAGGTTGAGGAAGGTAGTTCTCCCCTTCAATTCGGATGTCTGGGTACCGCTGGCTAATAACCCGCATGTACTCCTCAAACACCCGCCTGTAGCCTCAGGAGACACTAAATGCAGACAGAGATTGTCACTGAAACCGGAGTACTCTAGGTTAAAGTCGCTGCTCAACTGGCAACACCAGTACTCGCACTGTTCATAATCCATTCAGTTTAAAATAAAACTAGAATTCTTCATGCCAAGGAAGAAAACTCATTTGCCGCTAAGCTACACATCAAAGATCCTGACAGCTGGCTAGGCACTTGGTTTTACACAAATTTGCTTTAACGTACTAGCACAGACACAACGTTTTGGTTAAGTCCACTGAGCAAGGAATTGTTTCCCCCCTAAAAAGCCAAGTTAGACAGTGAGCTTAACCATCACCTTGCCCTCTGTCCAAAAAAAAGAAAAGTTTCACACGATGCCGTTTTAATTCCTCACTAGTCAGATTTAACCCTCTCTGGGACTGCCCACAGACAGGTAACATCGCTCCCAGGTATTTCTCCACACGGGTGACCAGATTAACTACAGAAGAGCGAAGTATTACAGAGTTGTACTTCGGCTCACATTTCTTTCTACCAGCTGCCTCTGTAATAATCGAAATAAAAACCACCCGGCCCCAGCCTACCCCAAAAGAAACCAAACGAAGCACTGTCTCCCGAGTACGCCTTTCGCGGGGCTTCGCAGATCCGCCTGACACAGCCAGGACCAGACTCGGCTGCGGGAACCGCAGCGAACGAACGAACCTTCTCGTTCCTCCCCGCCCCGGGGCGGGAGCGGCGGCACCGACGGGTCCGGCCGCCCTCGGAGCGCCACGAAAACACGGTGACGGGCACTGAAGGCTCCTTTTTTTTTTTTTTTTTTTTTCCTTTTTTTCCCCCCGCAAACAAGCTACATGTGCTAGAACTAGCTCAGCCCTTCCTACTGCTCCTCGGTTTTGCTCCCCGCAGCTGACGCCACCGGTAACGTTCCGAGAACGACGTAAAGGTGCCTGATCTCCCCCACCGATAGCAACACGGCCGTTAAAAAAAAAAACAAATTAAAACCCTCCACTACGGTCTTCGTTAAGACATCAGCTCCTCCTAGCCGTAACCCTCTGTCACTAAAACGCCTCGTCTTACACCAAAAGGGCCCGGAAACAGCGTTTTTACCGCGGGTCGCCATTTTTGCAGAGCCCTCTTCTCAAGCGCTGCCTGCCGGGCACCAGCGCGCCACAGCCCGGTCCCGGTCCCGGCCCCGGGGAGCCCGCGGCCCCGGCAAT
>JAVJGG010000085.1:43285256-43301409 GCA_035590195.1 Aviceda cuculoides
CCAAGGCCGCCGCCGGTTTCCGTGAAGCGAGCGGCGGGGCCGGGGCAGGCCCGTCCCTCCCCGAGGCCGGTACCGGCGGTGGCGGAGGCGGACCCGTGCCCTCGGGGCTCCGCTTTTAAGGGCCACAGGGCCCAGGAGGGAGGGGGGGGGGGCGGAAAATAAAAACCGCGGAGTGGGGCAAAAAAAGGTGCGAGGGTCACCACGGCGGCCGCAGCACGGGAAGCGCCGTTCGTCCGCGGCGGCGGCACGGCCTCCTTGGTTTAAGCAGCTCTGCCCGCGTGACAGAAGAACGGAAGTACTTCTTCTATTAAATGCTCTTTATTTTGATCTACATCCCAGTATTGCATAAAGATCGCCTGTCTTTTTAAATACAATAAAGCTATCAAGTGGGTAAACCTCATCGCCTTCCCTCCTCACAAAAGAGACAGACCAACAGGCTGTGCTGGTTTCCAGGCAATATGCTTACATCAGCACATTTCTGGTTTGAACAGCAGCAGAACCGGCTGATATGATACTCGTTACTTGCCTACAGTTCCACAGGTGCACAGATCTTTAGGAAAGCTCTTTAAAAGGCAAGTGTGCACCAAATCCCTGGACTTTTGCATCCTCAGTAATTTGCTGAAACATTTTATTATGTTCAAGTTAATAACATTATATTTTTCATGAACTTCGTGTTAATGTCGCACTGGATTTCCGTGAAGTGTTTTTAAAGACCCAGTTCTAGGTCTTCCAGTTCCTGCAGGAGAGCAGTTTCCTTCTGAATCTTCTCCAACTAGAACAAAAAAGCACAAGATGTCAGAGGTAGCTTATTATAAAATGAAATAAGAATAAACTGCATACATCTTACAGTACCTGATTTTTCTCTAGCTGTTTGCCAGCAGCTGCTTGTTCCTTCAGCTGCTCAATTGCTTTTAGTTTCTGTAAAAACAAACAAACAAAACACATTAACACAAAAATATTGATGAACCACGAGTAGAAAAAAAAGCCTTAGAAGATCCTGCCCTTGCAATTGCCTGATTTACCAGAAGGCAGATCTCAATATGGAAGGCACATTTCATTTAAGCATCTCCAGATGCTCAATCCAGAATTTCCCACCAATAAAAGTCATTTCTTTCAAGAACAAAATCTAGAGAACAGAAGCGCTTCTTAGTCTCTGAAACATAAACACCATACATTAGCTCACTGCAGGGCTGGATCCAAATTCAGAAATTACTCCTCCACTATCACTATCCCTCTTCACCACATATTTTCCTCAGAAAGCCTGGAATATTAATCCAAACAGAGAACAGATGAAAAACAGGAGGTAGCCAAGAGAAAAAAGCCCCGATGGATTACATAGAAACAGGAAAGATTCTCTAGCCTGAACCAAACAACTTCCATTCTGAAATTATTTAACTCAAGAATTTCCAAGATTGGCAGTAAACTTCACACTCATATCATTTAGAAGTTAGGGAAGAAACCAAAACCACATAGCATTTTCTCAGATCCAAGATCCAATAAAGAAGCAGCCCGCACAGCTGCTTTCTAAGCACAAGCACCTTTAAGCTGTACCCCTACCCCTCAGCTCTGAGAAACGGCTGCACATGCAGCAGTATTCGTCACAGGAGAGTGGAATACTCTTCCATGCACCTGTCAGTGGCTTCTACCCTGTCTAGACACTACTCTGGTAAGATCTTTAAGAGTCCTGGCAAGGGATGACCTCCACTCTTTTAGGAGATGGAAAAGCAAAGGAAGCTGGTTTACAAATTCAGGAAATTACCATCTGTGTAAATGCTACCCTACTGAGCTCAAGTCACCTTACAATCAGACTAGATCTTGCAGATCATCTCTTAAAGAAATCTGCTGCTTGTTAGAAAAAAAAAAAACAACAACAAAAAACACCTCACCTTTTTTAAATTCTTTATCTTCTTGTCAACTTCGGGATCTCCTGATGTAAAGGTAGGGACAGCACTCCGTGGTGCATTCTGTGATGCTGAGGACTGTGTAGATTCCTGGTTCGCTTCAGCTTTGGCCTCCTGTAGACAAATAAGATAAACACATTATCTTGATTGCAAAGGGGCTGAAAAGTGTCTTTAATCATTTTAAGGAATCCATTTAATATTTGTTCTTTCACTAGTTTGCTGGTGTACTCCAAAATTTGTAAGTAACTTGCTTTGATGTATTGAATTACCTATATATACATGCTTTCCACAAAAAAGGGGTTATCAATAACAACTCATATGCTGTATCTTGTTTAATTTCTACTTCCTCAAGACACCAACCATACACAGCATAGGGAAGCATCAGTAAGGATTACATGACAAACACATACACAAATATTTTATGAAGTGGACTGCTGGGTCATTGTCTCTGAAGTAGAAGGGCTCAAAACCAGTTTAAGAAACTAAAAAAAAAAAAATCTTACTTAAAGAAATTATTGCTTCAGAAGTTTGTAGAAATTGGAAGGCTAATACCAAATGGTGATTTTTATTGATCTAGCCAAAGAATAGCAAGCGAAACAGAACAGGCTGTCTTTGATCTGCCTTCATAACATGCCTCAGCCCTGACCTGCCGGGGGGCACACATCAAAGCAGCAAGTCCGTTCTTAGCTCTCACCAACCACTGAAAAAAACCCCCAAACCTGTGCAGATTGTCTGAAGGTCAAAAGTCAGAATTACTTAGTCTTAACACTGACTTCTGCTACCATTCACAGCAACTAACCAAAGCTGTTATTTTTAAGTCATCCTTTCGTACTTGCTTCAGTCTGATTAGAAACTCTACCACCCTCCCCACAACTTAACACGTGCAATGTGTGGACTAACAGTCACTGCCCTGAGACTGATCAGCACCATTTGTGAAAACTAATTAACATTATCCTTGAAAGAACTACTTTTGCAGTACCTGTTTAGCAGCTTTCTTTGCTTCATGCTTCCTTTGATTTTTGAGAGCTGTTTTAGAGAGTGGCTTATCACTGCTTCCTGACTGTGGTTTCATATTCTGAGGTGGCTCATCCTCATGCTGCAACATATGGAAAATTAACAGTTACAAAACCAGTACTCCATGTTGGCAAGTACAAAAAACCCAACAGTGATGCCGTAAACCTACTTGAGACAACACCATATGAAAGATGAACCATAAAGGAAGAGGAAAGAAAAACAAAGAAGGGGGGGGGGGGGGGGGAGTTTGTTCCCTTTCAAGTAGCAGAAGACAGTGTGAAAAGGGTTTCAAACTCATTCATTCTCAAGTTTGGATGGGACTATCCTGTATGACCTAAAGATTTCATGGACTTCTGATAAAATAATGAAATCATCATGTTTTCTATCTGGGGCAGAGGGGAGGCAGGGGGAATAAAATCAAAGAGGAACAAATCAGCACAAAATTACTGAAGCTTGGCATTTTGCTTTTGCTGACAACTTTTTAAACTCAATCTCCTAGTGACAAGAAAGGAAAAATAGGTTGCTGGGAGGGAGATGGGGTGGGGTTTCTTGGGGGGGGTTGTGTGTGAAAAGGGTTTTTTTAAGGTAACTCTTAATGGAGGAGCTGGATTGTTTTAATGCACATGACAAGATTTCTTGCCCATGTAAGTAAACGATTACTTCATTTAATGCATCTTTTCTCTACTACCTCTGCTTGTTGATCATTTGCAAAAAAACGACATGAACATTAGATTCCTCACAAGCCAAACAGCATTCTTTCCTTCAAAAGCACCAGGCTCAAAATTAAAGCTCTTCTAAGACTTACACATCAAGTGCAATTGTTAAATGTCGTTAGTTGCTACTCGGCCTACTTTGAAAACTTGCAGAAAAGAAACTAATTAGACAAGTAGGTCGCTATACTGAAACCTGTTTAAACTGCAGTGACTAGCTAACAATCAAATCTCTTTCTAGCAAGTGAACTTACCTTAAATAAAAAAAAAAATTAAAAAAAGCAGCTGTTGGGAGGACAGTCAAACCACCTATCTAGCTGTGTTTAGACTGGTAAGTCGGGTCACCCAAATCAAAGGTTTCTATCTTAACTAGAGTATCCAATTTCACCATAAGCCAAATTTGCTGTTTATTATTCCAGTGGATGTTGTGGAGAGCATTTTTAAAGTTTGCAACTGACTTCATAAAAGGAGAGTATTTGGACCAAAAAAAATTCAGTTTTCTAGCATACATTCTTGCAAACACTGAGCAAAGTGTAAAAGAGGATTATCAGGAAAACCTCCCCAAAACCCCACAATACTACCATCAGTCTGATTACTCTTCTGATGTCTCTCATTAAATACAGACGGACAAAGCAAGGAAACAGAACAATTTAGTTAGATCACATATTAAACTGTCTACTTACAAGCTTGGAACTTGTTACAGGTTTGTTTCTCAGGGCTGGAGGTCTATACGCTTGAGCAGGCTTTGGCTCAGCACTGGGCAATTCACTTGGAACTGCCTGGTATTTTACTGCTTTTGCCGGGAACACTCCATCCAAGAAGGGCTGCCAGGAAACTTGCCACATTTCTTCATTTGATGGAACTTCATAGTTGTGTAACAGAGAGCCAGTGTAGTGCCAGATCTTGTAACCATTACTGACTCGTAGCCTGGGAGCACATGTGGCTGTTACAATATGCTCCCCGTCAGGACACCAAGCAAAGTATGTGGAATCCGAGGCTACTGGTTTGGAAATGAGTTTGTAGTTTTTAACGTCCCACACTTCCATCTGTCCCCTGAGATTTCCAAATCCTGCTAGCACTAGGATGTGTCCATGGGGGCTGTAGTAGGCAGCATTGCGAGGCCCAGTTCCAAAATCAAACACGGGGTCACATTTCAGATTAAAAATTGTTGCTTTGGCAGGCATAAAACCATAGACGGCACAGAACTCAGCAGAATTGGGGTTCCAAACAACATCATAAATAGGACCATTTTTTGCTAAAGAAAAAGGAAAATATGCAGCTGTTGTTAGGAGACTGTATCTTTTCGGTGTACGCAAAAATAAAACGAATTCTTAACTTCACACTTTGCCAAAATGGTGTGATCTAATTATTGACAGTGAAAATCAATTCTGCTAACAATAGAGGTAGAAACAACATTTTATCTGCTGATAATTTTAGTTAAGGTTTGCAACAATAACTGCAGCCATTCCAAATTACCTCTGTAGGGTCAGCATCAGCACTTTAACAGTAAGCATATTTTTTTCCATGTAAAAAAATTCCTTTTTTTTTCCCCCTCGTTATTCAAGTATGATCTCTCAGGACCTTCTCAAACTGTCCCACTGGAAACCTGCAAAAACAGGAGTTTTATACCAGCTGGATACTAGTTCCTCTTTTTTTTTTTTAATCTAAGAAATATTGCATATCTCAGCTTTGTAGAGCTAAGAAATATTGATCTAAGTTACCTTTGGACCATGCTCACACACGGTACTTTATATGACAGATTTTAAAGTGAGAGAGCACACAAAAAATGTTTTTACACATAATGATTGAAACTTGCTATTGTTAGATGCTATTCTGGGGGTTAGAACTTTAGGACATACTGAAGAATGATGAAGTTGTGATGGAAACTCATGTAAAATGTACAGGGGTAAATTAAAACCATAGGTCATTGTAACTTTTCATAATCTGGGTATCTTCACCTGTATTTCAGATAAATGCTAAATGCATTACTGACAATTCTTAAATCCAGACGTTGACCCGAAATATCAAACTGATTTAAATCGTTCATTCCTGTTGTTATTCTAAAGCCTCATCATCTTTAGAAAGTAGCCTGTGCAATCACAGTCTGTGTGTTTTCCCTTTTAAAACTTTTCAGATGACATTAACCAAATGCAACTGCAGAGACAGAGGTCTGACAGAAGATTATGTCTCTGCATGTTTCATGACAGTAGGCAGCTGGAGAGATGAGGGCAGCTTTATACAGGCTTCAGCAGCTAAGGGAAAGGCTACAGCATGAGCATGTATTAGTCAAAAATGAAAAACCCTCTACAAATGCTAGTGTGAAAAAAGCTTCAAAACTGGACCTCAGAAGTAACCAGATGATACAAATCCACAGGAAATGAGGCACCACTCACTCTAAGTACCAACCACTTGCTTTTGTTGGAAAAAAAGAGTTTTACAGAACAGACATCAGTTTGGTTTTTTCCTTGAAAAGGAATAGCTAAATGAAGCGAAAATTAGCAATCAACTTCCTGTTAAATAAAGATGTGTTGGAAATCAATAACTTCAAAGGGCAAAGAAGGTTTTGATAAGCATGTAATTAAACAACTAGTGTTCTCAATCCAGGAAACTGTTCCCAGAGGCATTCTAGATACAGAGTTATAATCCTGATTATTTTTCCCCAGTGAAGTTAGCAACAAAGGGAAACAGGGCACAGTACTTGCTCCCACAAGTTTTGCTACAGAAGGCAAACTGGGGAAGCTCTCCCAGTCAGCACTAGTATTGAAAAGAATATATTCACAGTCTCTCTATGGTCACTTAGGCATAGACAGTCTACATCACCCCATGCCCAGCATTCTGAAATATTCACAATGAACCAGCCTCTCTACAACCCCAAACAAGACAGGTGGTTATGTTAAACAGCAACAGCTTAAAATAATGAAAAAATACCAACATAGGAGAAATTAACAAATGGACTTCCAGTTCAAACAAGACACTGAAATTAAGCACATCCACTTGCCTCTCCCTGACATGTCATTTTTATGTCTTAGAACACTTTCCATTTTACTATACAAAATAAAGGACTCCTATTTTCCAATATACTTCAAAAAATTGTTCTCACTCTGCCCCAGCTCCTTGAGTAACACTATCAATTGCACATCTAAAAGTGCAGGTAGGATTATTCTGTTTGGTAACATACCCTCCTGCCCATTTTGGATTCTCAGACACTAACTGGCTTCCTTGTCCAGGTGTTTCCTTAGTAAACATACACAGTTCCCTTCGCGTGCACATGAACATCCTCTGAAGCAAATTATTTGTATATACTAACTGAAAGTGTCATCTTAATGTCAGTGGCACAGAGCACACAAGTATACCAAAGATGACGAGATAATTCAGTTATTTAAAAAAACCACAACACCCCCCCCCTCTACACCAACACTTTACTGCAGAGTAAAAAAAAAAGTCTGGTGAAGGTTTTTTTGTTGATAGTATTTTGATTATTATTTTTTTTAAAGATTACTTCATTACACTAACAAAAAAACACCTCACACATTAAACAAAAGCTGGTGAAACAGCAATTCCCACTATCAAGAGCTGTAATACATTGAAAAAATGCCTGTGAGTGAGAGGTACTTACGCAATTGTACAACCGCACTTTCTCCATTTGTTGCAATGTAGTGCAGAGTTTGCTCTCCGTAGTATGAAGCACCCGTTTTATCAACTTCTGTACTAGCTATTACTAGAACAGCAGTGGCTAATAGAACAGACATTCATTTACTTTAATACAATTATTGCAAATGCTATAAACTATTTCACAAACTACCATGAACAAAGAGAAATTAGTTCAATTATGAATTCTAGTTAGTTGCTTACATAACAGTGCTGTTATCATTCTCTTCTGAATTTAATTTTTCCTCAGTGTTAACCCAAACAGAAGGAGTATCTTCCTTTCTCAAATGAAAAGCGTAAGCTAAGTCTATTCATCCACCGTTGAATTATAAGAAAGCGAACATGCTTTTGCAGCCATAAAAAAAAGATACCCATCTAAGGCAGAAGAAGAAACCAAGCAACCTGATCAGTCCTTGAATGAAATGTTTCATCAACAGCTTTTGTATGTATATCTATTTTATCCAAAACTGTGTGCCCACATGTGGTTTCTACATGTACGTAATACCTTCCCCTGTATTCCAAACAACGTGGGTTGAAGTAAAACAGTTTTTACAAAATTATTCTGAAACAGTTCATGGCTAACAAATAGCAAAGCACACAGAGGACTGTCCGAGTCTTCCCAGTTGTGATACGCCTGAGTATATACAATTTTAAAGATTAAGAACAGTTTATGCTCTGGTATAATCTTACGTTTACCATCCACGTACATTATCATCACAGAATGCAAAATTAAATTTGAATTTGTTATTCAACTGCAAAATTTACCAACATGTAGAATATTCTCAATTACAATACACAAAATCATGGAAGTCAACACAGAAAAGCTATGAGTACTTCAGGGTATTCAGAATTGTAACCTTAACGTTGCACTGGCATTAATGGCTATCTTCAGTATTTATCTGCACATGCAAATTATACGCAAAACCCACACAGTAAACAGAGTAATTAAATCCAAAATGGGTGGAATACAAAAACTTAAACATAGAGCTATTGTACCTTTTTTGTTCCATAGCATTGTCACCTTATCAGCTTTAAAGAAACTTTTATTGGCTAGTGCAGACTGAGGGCCACCAAAGTTGGGATACTGATAGAGTCTAACAAATGACGGTGCGCCTTTACTGCCCGGAACATACACAGCCACCTAAAACAAAGCCAAGAGATTTTATTGCAGGCAATATTGTTAGTAGCACAGGGTCTATTCACTACTAGTATGCTGTACTAAAATTACAGTAATTTTTTGAAAAAAAACCAAGAAAAAAATTGGAGACATCATCAGAAATACCTTGGTTGGCTGTGCTCCTGGAGATAACACAAAATCATTAACCTTTTGCAAATGCAGTTTATTTGCAATAGTAGCTGGAAAAAAAAAAAAAAAAAGTCCACAGATGTGATGATGTTAATGACAAACCATGTTAGCCTGGATTACTTAACTATATCTTTTTTTTGGGTCTGTATCATGGATAATAAAGAACAGTATATATAATGATAAATGATTTTTTTTTTCCTAGGCAAACAACCTTTACGTTCGCATTTCATCACACATTTTTATTTACAAAACCAACTTGAACTGAGCCTAGCTCTGAAATCCACTATTTAGTATCTGGAAGTTCAATCAGCAAGGAAGCTTCCAAACCCCATGTGAACACAGCTCATGTTTTAAGCAAGGGACAGTGTTCTTCAATCTTATCTGTGCTGACTTCAGAGGAAGCAGCATCAGTCACATCCAGGTAACACACACCATTACAGAGAGCTGGGGTTCTCCCCTTGCAACTTTACTGGATGATTCTTCCTGATAGGAGGTGTTCATAAAGGCCTGTTCTGTGCCGAACATTGCCCCTTTCCACAAATAACTTACGGGAAACACATCTTTAAAAAGTAAACAAACAGCAGCAACCCACAACCTTATTCCAGCAACGAATTCTGCACTGAGCAGCAGACTTCATGCTGGAACAGACATTCCATACTTCCCTAGTATAGCTTCGTTAACATCAGTAGGGCTAATTCTCAGGAAACTGTATCTCTCATAGGCTGTATTTTTAGCTCCCAGAATAGATTCTTGTACCAGCTTTATATTTAAAAAAACCAAAACCAAACCAACAAAAAAACCACCAAAAAACCACACCATTGTTCTGCCCCCAGTAGTCCTATATCCCTTTAAATTTTGTTAATTCATTTTTATCTTCCTGCCTTTTTCTTCCCCTTTCACTTTTCAACCTCTATTGACTCCAAATATTCTACCACTAGTAGTAAATTTCCTTGAAAAAAAATGCTCTAGCTGTACGACTTCATTTTTGCCATAAATTTTCATTTTTAATAGCTCATTGACAGAATACACACAACCCAAAGAAGTAATCATAGATCACGTTCTCTATTGACAATTTCCTGGATCTCATTAAATGAGAAACGATACAGAATCAGGCCTCTTTAATTAAAAATTAGATGCATTTCATACTAGATAAGTCACTGAAAAGGTAAACAAGACAGTGAAAACAAACTTCATTAAAACATAATGATTCTGAATCCCAAATTCAAACAGAATGTAGGCAATATTTAAAATAAAAAGCAAGCAAAAGAAAAAATGAGGAAAATTTTGAAAAAAATACCAAAAAAACCAACACCACCACCCAAAACAAGATCTCTATATAGAACGCAGTGAAACGTATAGAAATACTTGCGTACTAAAGTTGTTGTTTTCAAAGAAGTGCACTTCATTGTTTACATTCCTGGCACAAATGCTTTCATCATCTGCCCAGCAAGGACACCTACATTTAAAGAAAAAAATTAGAAACACTGAACGATGCTCACCTTTAGCAGCCTGGCATTTTTTTCTTCCATTTTTAAAGCCAAGCAAGTTCAAACACAATACATGTTTCAAATGGACAAGTGACATCTGCATAGTAAAAAATATACAACTAGACTTTGCTATTGTCTCCCCAGCTTTCTGTGTGGTGCAAAATGATAGTGAATTTATACTAAGAAACAACAATTGTAACTGCATACAAAGATACTTACAAGCACAGATACTTGCTTTCAGCTAGTAGCAGGCAGTATTTTGAAAGCCAACATCACACTAAAAGCTCTATTTACCTGGATCAGATTTAGGAAACCACATTTCTTTGCAAACAATTAGCAGCTGGAAATGTTATTTACCAGTTCTGCATCTTCTTCTGGATGAAAGATTTTAAACATTTTCCAGTTTTCACATCATGAAGTTCTAGGTTGGGCACCCCCGCTGTACCATCTTTAGCAGCTGCAACAAAAACAGTAGCAGTCTCTGGGGTTTAAATCTGCTTTACCATAATGACATTCCATCTTATGATTGCAGAAGCAGCCAAACATGCATAAACTTCTTACAAGAAACATCCTACCCTGAGGGACTAAACCCTAGGCTGCTAATTGCTTTACCTATGAACATAAGTCTTTCTACAGTCTTTCAGTCTGCAGAAAGAACTAACATTTGGAAGTGTAAGGTTTCTACTTCCCACTGCAAGACTAGAACCACCAACACTAGCACAGCTTTTTTAATGCGTGTTTTTTAATCAAAATCAAAAGCTGTCCTCTTGGCAAACAATGAAGGTATGTTCTCCACTCTTACATTTTGTTCTCACAAGAACGCAATGGATTTTGTCCATCACATTGCAGTCACAGCTCTACCTGCAAGCCATACAAAACGGTTCTGCTGGTTTTAAACTCTATGTACCCTTCTACTCACTCTGGATACTACAGCCTGCCTATTTCTACCAATGATTCAGAACAGACCTCCTAACAGTTCTCTAACAGCCCACAGCTGGCATCAGTTCTGTCTCTTGTGCTGCCTGGTCTTATCCTACAACCTGTCCCAGACCACTTCCCACACGCTCAGCTTATGGCCAGCTCGCTCTGTCTAAGGAAGCATTCACATCATCTACTTTAGACGCACAACTTGGATGAGACGGAGGCTGTCTAAATCAGGAATATAAACTCCATAGAGAGGCAGAGGAGAGAACAAAGCCCTCTGGACGATGGAGAACACTCAAGTCAGCTATGCCGAGTGGAGGACATGACTACTCTGACGCAGCTTACAATTTTCCTGGTTCATATATAGATATGAATATAAACTGCTTGAACAGCATATTATTCAAACACACTCTTTGCACTAAGATCAGTTAGCAATTTTTAGAAACACGCAATTTACTTAATAAAGTAATTGTTAGTACATGTGCTCTGATTTAGCATTTGTAGGAACGGTCAATACCAGATGCTTTCATAAGATGACATCCCTCCCTCCTCCACTATATACTTGATTACCCATATAATTTTCTGTACACTTTCTATACTTCTCATTTAGCCAATAAACATGCTACAGTGACAAATCAGGTATTGGATAGCCTGCAAACCAAATTAAAGTATGCGGTTACCCCGTGTAGTTTTACAGCTGGAAAAAAACTCACCTGTATAGGCCTGCCATGTTGCCAGAATATTATTCTTTGGTGAAAATTCAAGGCAAACTGCCTTTGGAAGATCAAAGGAACGCAGTAACTGAGCATTGGTGACATTAACAATATGTACTCTGGAACCAAAAGATGCCATTTCAATAAAACATGTTTAGAATAGTTAATTAATAGCCAAGGTAACTTTTCATGTATTTGACTCTTCTGGATCTGTCCCAAATCTGGCCAAAGTAACAAAATTAGAAGTGCATTTTTTCCCCTCCTGCTTTTACTAAATTTTTGCAAGAACACATTTTAAAACCAGATACCCAAGCATAACAGAAACTAAGTGAAAGCACTGGTCAAAACATGTAACTTATTTTTATCTGCAACATTTAAACTCTGAACAAGAGACAAGAAATACTCTAACCGTACAGAGTCCATCTACACTCCCACAGTGCTAGAATTGAGCAACAGCCAACAGAAAGATTCTAACTTATTAAAACACACATTTATACCACATACTTTTAAAAGTCTTCTATCTATAAGGATACAACTCATAAGATTTGGGCTTTTTGAGGTTGGGGGATGCAGGGAGACACAGACAATAAAAAGCCCAGGTCAGACGGCTGAACATACAAGGTCAAGCAGCACCTCTGAACACTGTATATTAAAGGTCTGCCACACACGGAATCCAAAGTAACAAAAAAGATCACATTAAGATGCGTCCAAACCACTGCTGTTCTCAGAAGCTGCATTAGGAGCCTGTTCCTCACCATCTCATTCACTGCTCCGCCTCAAAAATGACAGCAAGACGGACAGCCCCCAAAACAAAGAGGCATGGCAGGACTGGAAAGATTTGCCAATTGGAATATATATGGGTACTTGGATATACAATCTGGTTGTTTGAAAAACATTTTTCCCCACAAATGTTTTCTGGAAATGGACCTTTCCAATTGACAAAAATAAAGTTTTTAATGAAAAATGAAGTCTGAATATTTTGGAGAACCAGAAGCAACAGTGAAAGTTACAAATCCTACACCTAAGCTACCTACTTTAAAAGAAGTGGTTAAATGGTATTACTAAATACTTCTGCAGATTTTTTTTAACCTGTTAGTAAGAATACCATAATTTCAGAAGAAGCCTGATCACCTCTTTACAGCAGCAACCCCATGATGCACTCTTATGTAAAGGATGATGTCTAGTGAACGCTACAATGAACCTGGTCTATAAAAAAAGGAAATCTTGTGATGTTTGTACATAAGGTTCATAGACTCTTCATTTTCTGTGACCTTTACTAATAGATTAATCCCAGAAACCTAGGTACTATCATACTGGGAACTATGAACAAAAACCCCAAATAAAGCATATCCAGATTCCACAGGAATGGGTGCATTATAAACATGAGAAAAAACAGTAAATATTTCACCTGATAGTCAGAAAACAAAGCCACTAGTGCCAATAACACAAAAATAAACTGCATTTAAAGCATGTATGCAAACACTTGCGTTAATAGCAACAGCCTTTACACAGACAAGCATAAATGGGGCATAACTGATCCAGTTTATTTAATACAAACTATACGATTAATATCATGAAATGCACCAACTTTTCTCCATTGCACCAGGCAAAGAGGGAACCATCCTTGCTAAAAGCAACAGCTTTGCAATTTTTTCCAGAGTCTCTAAAGAAATAAGAAACACGCGTTAGTATTCAAACATACTACATAAAAGGTATTTTTAACAAAAATAAAACTCAACACACCAATTTTCCTGCTGCGCTCCCAAGTGGCGCTTTGTAACAGTGTGATCTACTCTGCAATTGTTCAACGATTACTACCTGGGCAATGAGAAGTCAGGCAAGCATAAAACCATCAATTTTCTGAACCACCAACAGTAGGAGAAAATTCAGTTCTGTTTATATATTTGTCAATTCTAGAGTCTACCTTTGCTTTCTAGAAAATTATTTCTTTTGTGCAAAAGACCAAAAATAGTGATAATAACAGTACCTTTGAAATGCTGTGCTCTCTGTGAAACTAGGTGGCCCATTCACCATATAAAGCCCTTCGGATCCTCTCACTGGAAGAGTGAACAAAGAACTACTCGTTTCAAACTCAGAAAATCGTCCAAAGCAAAAGCTTTTTCTAGTTTGTGAATGTTGAGACCTGCACACACTGTTCCCCTCCTTGTATTTTAGAGCAAAGGGGAGAGAGGTTTGTGAAGGAAATTCAGAATGTAACAGGTGCCAAGACACCTGCCTTCATCCAAGGCAGTTGCAGGATTAAAACACAAGACAGGGGCAGAGCTGAGCTGAGCTATCGGCTCCAGCACCAGCTCTGGCACACAACGTGCAGGGAACTGAGGCACCAGTTTGCCATACAACTCCGCAGACGCAACAGCAACCAGACAGCACTTCTCCAGAGCTGAGGACTGAAGCGGGACAACTGCTGCCGGTTCCAGCCTCCCCAGACCCACAGCCGTGCGATCTGCTCCTCGCTTCGACTGGCACGGCCCTTCCTGTGCAGGCTTCCCAATGAGGTCAGTCTATGGACCGGTTCATCCCTCTGCCCCAGGAGCACAGGTGCCAGAGCAAAGAAGGCAGCAGAAGCGCTGCCGAGGGCAGCGGGGCAGGGTGGGACAAAGCCAAACCAGGTGCATGGCAGAGGGGCTGAGGCGGGGGCACCCCTGGACCTCCACCCTTCTCCTGCTCCGGCAGGGCCAGTGACACCAGGCTGTGGGGCCCTGCCCGGCCAGGAGGCGAGTATCCCCAAGAATGAAGACCTACAGCCTCTCTGGGCAGCCGGCGCCCATGTTCAGTCTGAGGGTAAAAATAGTCTTCCTTACATTTAAGTGCAATTTCCCGAGTTCCAGTTTGAGCCCATTGCCCATCACCCACCCCCTCACTGGTTACCACAAAACAAGAGCCCGGCTTCAGCTCGCAGGATGACCTCAAACTACAAGAGGTCAAACCTCAAACTACTTCCTGCATAAGGAAGGAGGGTGGGACAACAGCTCATCCCAAAATGGCCAATGGTTCTCAGCTCTCAACCCGGCTGCAGGAGGCAATTTCATGAAGCCTAACCTGCAGAGCTGAAAATTCTCCATCACTGCAAGAGGTGCATAAGAGTCCTGCACAATGGAGCTCAAAAGGGCTGCCTAGATATTCCCCAAAGTGAGGATTAGCTGCTTAAACACAGGAAGAGCATTTGCCAGAGAAAGATTCTGTTGGACTGATTTTTTTGCTGACATGAGACAGCATTTGCCCTGTTGTTAGTTCTAACATTGGAGTTCAACTTGGAAAACAGAAGGCATTAAAGAAACACCGATGTAAAATGAGTTTTAAATTTCGTTCTTTTCAGGGACATTGCCATGCTTACGGCACTACAAAACAAAGAAGAAATAAAGACAGATTCATGCAAAATCATGCAGTTGGAATTGTTATATAGCGAATAAACCAAAATTTGTTAAGGTAGTTGACAAGCATATCGAAATTCAAAGTTAAACCACAAAATGGCCAACATTAGCTGTGTTTTATGCATTTTCCTGTGACACCAAAGATGCCTACTCAGGTGACAACTTTTTACTGTCAAACATGACTCAAGAAAGCAGGATCTCTACTAGCTCAAGCTGCAGGTTCTGCAGCTGTATTATTTCAAAGAAGCGTTAGGGCCAGCAGCACATGAGAGGTCTGACAGCAGAACAGCAGCACTCCTGCTCAGCCAGGTCAGTCCGTACACGAACCACGCAATGGAATCCACGTGAAGATACAGCAACACCCAGACGACAGCAACGTCTGCGACCAGACATCCTTACACCGCTCTTCAGAGCTGCTCTTTTAACTGCCACATAACCTTACTTCACCTCTCTCACAGCACTTTAGAAATTAACAAATAGGAAACATTTTAAGCAATAGTTTATTAGAGTGGAGAAAATGCTACTTTGATGGATTTCAAATCTCCACCTGCTCTACAGCCCCGTACTTCACTGGGGGCATACCATGCCCCCCCCGACATACCTCAAGGGTATGTTTTAACAGCACTTTAAATGCGATTCACTAGCTTCCCACCCCAGCCCTGAGCCTGTTCTCTAGGTCCTCCGTCAGACTCCCAAGAGAAGTTAAGATCCACATTTACAACAGATCATCGACAGGAGCGAGGCGTCCAAAATCCACCCTGAACAACTGTAGCCCCCCCGATACGCCCAAGACGTATACAAACGTACCCGTGTTTAAAGCTCAGAAACACAGGAAAGGAAAAACGCATGTCCCTGATGCTAGGGACAAGTTAAAAAGCAGAAAAAAGAGAAAAGGAGGAAGGACTCCTAAAAGGAACTCCACGGAACGCAGCGAAGGTTCTCCGGTCAGCCACGAGCTCCCGCCAGCTGCTCAGCCACTTAGGGGAGGCCCCGCTACGCCGGCCCCGCATCCTGCCGGCCCCTGCGGCGGCCACCGTCCGCGGGCCCGCCCGCGCCCC
>JAVJGG010000085.1:43307653-43321920 GCA_035590195.1 Aviceda cuculoides
GAGCGGGTAGCGGCGGGCCGGGCCCGGCCGGGAGCCTCGTCCCCTCCCGGGCAGCAGCCGCTCCGGCCCCGGCCGCCCGGACAGAGCCGGGCGGTTCATCCTCTCCGCCGGGAGTCCCGGCCCCGGCCCGGGCGGAGCAGCCGCAGGTGCCTGAGCCCTCGGTCATGCGTCCAAGGAGGGACTTTTTCCCATGTAAGGCACAAGTGCCGAGAGAGCAGCAGGCGAACTTCGCGTTAGCTATTAGTTACCTAGTTTTTTGCAGTGCCGCTTTCCGGTTCAAGCCCTCGCTGAGCAGAGGCCTGCATCCCCCCCAGTCACTCCGGGGGCTCCGGGGCAATGCCCCTCACAGCATCCTCCCCGACCCAGCGGCCCCAGTGAAACAGGTACTCAATCATTCCCACCGATGGTACAGAACCTGTGGAAAAAACACCGACAGCGACGTAGGCTGGGGCTGGCTCCCCCAGCACCGCTGCCCAGCAAGCTTGGGCTCCTGCCCTGGGGATGACAAGCAAAGCCCATGAGTGGGGAAGATCTGTGTGCGCAGCTCTCACCATCAGCTACAAAACCTGCTTGAATCCGGCTCCGAGAGATGAACAAGAGAAGACGTGGCGTTACCACCTCAGCCACCACGCAGCAGAGCCTCTCACCTGGTACTTGGGGAAGGAAGAGCTGGCCTAGATGCCGCGGAAAGATGGAGGACCTGGGACTTCGGCAAATGTCACTTCTCTAGCGCTCTTCAGAAAGGAAAGGGAAAACTCATGGTCCTTTAACATGAACACACTGTCCACAAAAAAAGTACTTGTTAACCACAAAAGCAGCATATCGGATGGTATCAGCAGAAATAAATGCCTTTGCGTGCTCATGGCCAGGGTGGGGGGAGAAAATCAAGGAAAGATGGCTGTACTGGCTCCTGAACTCAGAATTGCCGCATCCCACACCTCAGTGATATAGGTGACTCGCCTTTCTGGGGCATGTTAATAGAAACGCAAGGGAACTTGCTCAAACTAAAATTTGAGGGGGCTGATTTGCTAGACTGTTGCTCAGCTGAAATCTTACCTTAGACCACACAAAGTTGTGAGAATCTCTTACTGAAGAGCAAAGCTCTCTTTCAGAAAAGACAGGCCCTGACTAGCCCAGTGCTTTGTCTCGAGCAGAGGCAGTAGGGGATGCTATGAAGGACAGGCAAGTTCAGCCACCCTTTACAGTTCATTCCCCTCCTCACATCCAGAAGCATTGTGCAGAGGCAGTAAGAGGGTACATCCCTTTTCGTCAACCTGCTGTCCAAGAATCTGCCTAACCCCTTTCAGAACATCCCACCTGCCTCCACAACATCCCGTGGCAGCCAGCTCCAAAGTTCACGTTCTGCTACATGAAAAAAACCACATTCCCTGTAGGTGAGATCTGGTGAATAACAGTTTCTGTGCTCACCTCCCCTGTCACCTTCTCTGGAGACTCTGGGCTCCTTGTGTCAGCCTTCCCACAGCCTGCTCCCCTTCAAGCCAGAGTCACAGCCTTCTCAGGCTCTCCTCATTAAGCCTTTCCTCATTAAGCATCTCCTCCACATCCTCCATTGTTTTTGTAGCCTTTCCCTGCATGTTCCATAACATCTTTGTTGAGACGCAGGGGCTAATCCAGAGCCACCACAAAGCCCAGCGTCATCACTTTGAGACCTTTCTGCTCTGGTGTGCTTTCTGCCACGACTGTAGCCTCCCTACCACCCGTGCCAAGCAGGCACACAGTCTTAGGGTCAGCCCCGTTTCAAAGCACAGCAAGTCCAGTAGCTGGATTACTTCTCTATTTGTTATGCTGAAGCTATGAAATAATTTCAAAGACACATTTCCAGGAAAATGCAACAGCACTGCTTCCCACAGAGGACAGCATCACATCTCAAGATGCTACTTTCACACACGGCTCCCTAGACACAGTCATTGCCCTAAAAAAGCACCCAAAAGCAATTAGCTGACACCAAGCAGCAGGGAGCAGTGGGCACGGCTGCCTGCACCCGTTCACAGCGCCAGCCAGAGCCCCGAGCATGGGGAGCACAGACCTCTTTGTCACCCAGCCTCATACGATGCGAACGCTGACAGGCGGTCGATTGACGTCGCTGGTGCCGTCACACATAAGAACAACAAAGAAAGGCTTTACAGCAGCGGGAAGCTGACGGACACTGTGTGCACAAAGCAGTGCAGCAGCCAATACAGCCCGACAGTAACACGATCGTTTGCAATAAGCCTTTCTTCCCCCTCTCTGAAATCAAACATTTAGTAACATCAAGATGATCTTCTCATGTTGAGGAACTGTGTTTCTTTTCTCTCCCCAGGCAGCAGCCTCAGACTGCCTCTCGGGAAGAGACAGCAGCAATTCAAAGACCCTTTTCTGCCATTTTATAGTGTTCTCGCACAACAAGCAGAGTTGGCATTTAGAGCTGAATACAACTTACCACTAGGAGAAAACTAAAACCAAAACCCAAAACCAAACCTGACAGGAGTGGAGCAAAGCAAACAAAGGGTTTCTAACAGGATCAGTTTAATCTTTGTTTCATCCCTTTTTCAGCAGATTTACTAAATGCTTTTTTCTTTCAGAGAAAAAAAACCTCTCCAGAACACCTGTGTCTAAGTGGATCTGTCACTGTGGGGCAGAGCTCACACAAAGACAACTCCACATAGCAAGGTCACAAGCGTTACAGGAGAGGGAGAGGACAGGCACAGACCCCAGCTCCACGGGAACGCAGAGCTGCTCAGGACTGTCTTCTCATCGGCTTGATTCTCTACTTCTACCATCAGCAGGACATTAACAACTTCAGTCATGTTTCAGATGTCTCCTTTCTATTTCACTCCTTAAGAATGAATTGACAGTTACAGTGTTCCCTCCATAAGTTTTAATTGACTCTTCATCTGAAGGACTTCTGTTCCCAGAAGTTCCCCACATTCGTCCCTTTTTACTTACTTTACCAGCTACATCCTTACCGCATAGCTGGAGGGAGCTATTGATCATGCTGGAAGGAAAATACACTTAGCTACTGAAATACTTTGTTTTCTAATTTGCATGCAAAGCTCTTGTTGCACTAAAGGATTTACAGCAGTATACATGCATGCTTAGAGCAGGCCAAGAGCACCAATATACAACTGATGATAATTTTTAGTGTATTACTTCAGCGAGTACTTTTTTTATAAATATGTATACACACACACACACAGAGACATAGGTTTTTTGAACTGTGCTGTGAACTGATGCTTACCAGGAAGGTGTGATGCTCTAACTTTCTGGAACACAGGACAAGGATGCTTTCTTGAGATCTGAAGACACCAAAACTTGCAGTTTCCGGCATTGCTTCTTTTGTTTTGTTTTACCTAACACATAAACCTGACCAGAGTTAGACATATACAAGGGTAAGAGATTGAAGCCAACATCTGCAGGCATCCTGACGAAATAGGTACAGGCTCCAGAGTGCACTGGACTGCAGCACACTGGGGTGCCGACTCGGCTGCACCCACGACGCCTGCCTGAGAAGGCTCTTGTAGGTGTTTCTCTAAAGTAAATTCTTGGTTTTAACACACCAAGACCGCAAACTGTTCCAACACCCCAGCACACAGCCAAATGTTAATTTATATATATCTCAGTGCAAAACCAAAACCAGTGGGGTCGCTGAACAGCATCAGAATTATGCTTCTCCTAGAATAAAAGAAAAAAAGTCTGCTGCTGCAAGAGAAGCGGTTATAATTTTGGCATTATTCTATTACTGGCCCACTGAAGTTAAGGAAAAAAAAATTTGTTAAGGAAAAAAGTGCTACTGAATTTAGTTACACTGTAACAACATCTACAGCCAAAAAAAAATTCAACAAAACTGCAGTTTAATTTCAGAAAATGTGTTAAAATATATATATTTATACATTGATTTGACACACTGTGTTAGTTTACACAAATGATGGTCTCTCTTGAAACTGTATTTATGAAATGTACATTTTTAATTTAAATACTCAGTATACACTGCACTTAATCTGCATGTTGCATTTATTAAATACATTAAAATCTGCAATGTAACAAAACGTTTTCAAATTCAAAACACCATTTTAAATGAACAAAAGATGGCTCACTTCATTTATTTTTTTTTTTAAACAACTAGTGCATAGCACACTAGCTCAGCTCCACCAACACCAGCTGTTCTTTCTTTTTTTATTTGACATTGTTCACAGACTATTACATATTACAATAAGAGTGCTGGATAAAAACATGAGGTACGAAAGTGGTTCAAAGATTACAGGTCATGCAGATCATGCTAGACAGCAAAGAAAGTTGTGAATGAGAAAACACTAAATAAAAATACATAAAGAATGTGCATTATAAAATAAAAAAAAAACAAAACAAAACCAAACCTCAATTACACAGCTTTGCTTCTTTGGTTACAAAGTAGGTTGAACAATTTCACAGCTTTTTATTCCCACCCAAAAAAAAAAATTATACGAAATGTCAAAAAGCAGAGGAATCATGGCAATTTCTCTCTATTAGAAAGTAGAAACAGAAATGAGCAAAGTTTTCTTCATCAAAATAGCCCATCAATTATTTATTATATCACAATAACTGGTGACTACCTGTACAGATGCACTATGGTCTTCATACTTACACTCTATACAAAATTTACATTCAAGCTGGATCTTTACTACCGTAAATAAATACCAAAGGTAAATTGCCATTAGTGTTAGAAATATGCCAGGATTCTTTTGTTCAATTATTGCCTAAACATTTTATCTATTAAACGCAATCCCATCTATCATTTTACTGATACATATATTTATTTAAAAAAAAATTTAAAAAGTTCTGTGACATTGTTCATGTACATTATGAAAATAGCAGCCCTGTAATAAATAAAACAAATAAATGAAACTAATGTAGGCAAATGTTACTTATATTGAAAGAACAGTGGCTCTTAAGACGAATTGTTACTTCTTACCAGATAGCAAGGCTCAAAGTAATCCACGGGAAATGGAAACCTTGGAGAGCCACCAAAGCTCTTAAAGACCTCACTCCTGCACACCAAGCAAATGCATTATTTGCATTAATAACTCCTTGTACGACTTCCCTTGTGCACTGATGACATAACGGACACCAACTGCACTTCATGATATACCAGTGAGGGACAGCTCTTGGAGAATGATTGTCTAATACTGAAAAGGCCAAACACACAACAGAAGCATGGCTACTCGCTTTCATAAAGTGGAAAGAACATCAGTGGCACACAAGGACAGACTGCTCTCAGGTTTTTGTTTTCAAAGGAGGCAAGAAAGCTTTACGCTGAGGAGACATTCGGCTGCTGTGGAGGTTGCGTTGGCTGCGGAGGCTGTGCTATCACTGTTTGCGCTTGTGAAGTGCTACTAGGATTGGCCTGTTGGGTTGAAAGTTGGGATAACTGATCACTGTTTGAAAGAGATTTTAACAGTGCGTTTTCTCGTTCAAGTAAAGAGTTTCTTTCAACTAATTCTTTTATTTGTTCCTTCAGGACTTCCACTTCTTCTCTTACTGCATACATCAAATGGCTTTTCACTAGATCCTGTGAAGAACAAGTTAACAGTTACACCAAGTGAAAAAACAGTTTCATTCCACTCCAGCCCCAGGATTTACTTTTACTGCTTTCACTGAAGTAAGTGGTAAGCCTGGAAAACTAAAGCACTCGTCACTAAAAATATATGAATAAATTAGCCTTCAAGAGCAAATAACCTAGCCCTTTTATTCACTGTAAAGTGGCCCTTGCATCAGAAGCTTTGTTTCCAGCATTCAGCATTAAGTTCTAGTCACCTCGGTTACGCTGAAGACAAGGACTAGAATTACGTTCCAGCTACTCCACACTGAATGGAAGTATCAACTCTGAAGCTTTGAGCTGGAGGTAGGAGTCTGCATTATGCAATCCCAAGCACTGAGGTGTACGAGAACCAAGGAATAAGAAAGCCTCTAAATCAGCAGAAGCGTAAATCAAGCATACATAACTGAAGCTGAAGAAAATGTCAAGGACGGCCTAGCTTTAAGTGCCAATTGAGAAAAACTAGTGATGAACTTTGTTAAAGTAAGAGACTTAAATGCATTATTTATTTTCAGCACCTCTTTAAGTTCCATCAGCTTGTTCACAGAAATTCATAGGAAAATTCATTTAAGAACATTTCTGGGCCAACAGGAAAGGCAATCATGGTTTGTGGCCATCCCATACTTGATACAGAAAATCCTTTTTTCAAATGATGGTCTCAGTCTGACCTGACTGAAGGGATAGTACACATGCACAGAAACGCAATATAGCTGGAAACTTATGCTCAGTGACAAACCAGTCATCCTAACAGAAATAACAACTTATTTTTTACTTACCATTGCCTGTTCTATTTTGTTGTCAATGGCAACAACGCTTGCACCAGATGCACTGTAAATATAAGGAGAAAACTTTGTGAGTATTACTGCATCACTCAAAACTATGTACCCATTGGCACCCACAGGACTCCTAGAACACGCTTTCACTGGAAGGCTAAAGCTTCAGATTCAAGAATTTGGTACACAACCATGGGTTTTTTCCTCCCCCTCCCTGTATTTCCCAGTACAGTTGGAGCTCTTAAGAGGCACTGCTCCTTCAGTTTGTAATTCCTCAGACTATGCTTGTGACACTCATAACCAGAAAAATGCATTAGAATAAACAGTAAATTAACTGCTTTGATTCCTTGCCTCATTTTTCAGCTTTCTTCATTGAGGAAAACAGGGATTCATGGGATATTCATAGGGTCCTTACTTCTAGTTTTATTTCTGCTAAATTGCTTTTATAAAGCATCAAAGAAAAAACCAGTTATAATATTTGTGCTCTGGCTTTACTTCAGGACTGCTTTCCAGTTAAAAAGTTCCTGGATCAGCACTGTATTTACAACTTTGCAACTCAGCAGTGGTAGTCAATAGAAGAGTAAGACAAGACCAAAGCCCTGAACTCCACAAGCGCACTTACTTGGTTTCAGTGAATCCTCACTGGATCAAGTTTAACATCTAAGAAATGTGCTGCAGTTGGCTGGTTACAGTAAGGGTTAGCCTTGTTCCAAAGACATACTAGTGCAGAACAGTCCAACAAAACATCTCAGTCATCACTGTAAGAATGTGTATTTACTGCGCGAAACAAGATGTTCAACTACATCTTTAAATCGCAGGTTACAGCAATCCAGGCCTTAGTATTTTTGGTGTGTTTTTTAAGTCACAATACAGGAACACAAGCCAGTTGCTCACTCGTAACTCTGGAGTTGGAATTTCAGGGGGCTGGGGGTGTCCCTGTGCTCTTGCAGGCTCTGATCTCCCCGTCTGGAGAGAAGCTGCAGCTCTCCCCAGGCGGGCAGACAGGGCAGCCCGCACTGCCCACTCCAGCGCAGGAACACCCCCCCAGCAGCCAGAGCACGCTCCATCCACACACACTCCCTCGCTCCCGTACTCGCCACGTCCGCCCTCCCACACTAGGTCTCAGCGGTCCGACTTTACTCCACAGCTCCGTGTCTGACGTGAGACGGCAGTTCTTGGGCTATTTAGCAGGCCCGCCAGTGATAACGACTGATAATGCCCCCCCTCCCTGAGATGGAAGTTGCTATCAGCAGTGTGCAGCTACGTTTAAAAAAAGTTAACATACGGGAAAAATGCAAGGTTTGCGGTCATGCTTGGAAACTCACCTCTCTGAAAATATGTAACACTCACTGAAACCAAGTGTTAAGAATAAACTACTTTCGGCTTTTTAAAATGAGTACTGGCAATATGCTCAGCAGTATTAGTTACATACATGAAACAAAGCTCAACTATTGAAAGAGTATGACACTATTTACAGAAATCCATTTTAACAAGTTTCACAAGAATTGTCAGTACCTAGCACCAAGCATTTGCAAGTAGAGGGCATCAGCTTTTCGGCCTGAGGGAGTAATAGCCTCTATGTCTAAACTGAGCAAAGCTAGTAATCTAAAACAAAAGTGCTAAACACCCTTTTCACAAGAAAACTGTTGCAGTGTCTTACTGTCTTCTAAGCCTCTTTTCAAGCCATATTTGTGGTAAAACTCCTCAGAATACAAAGTCTTTATAATTCATGACAAGGTTAAGTATTCCTTTCCAGCTTCAGTTAATGTGTTTCAGATCTATCTGAAACTGTCCAGAACGTCTGTGTTCAAGAGTCATTGAAATCCCCAAGACTGCTCCATGCCCCTGATACAGCCCCTCATGAATACCACCCTAGAAGTCAGGTGAGGCAGCTCTGAAGAGATAAAGACAAGAGGAGCAAAATTAAAGCAAACAGCACACTTTGTAGCGGGATCTGCTTCTGCATCTTTACAGTGTAATTATACACCTTTCGTCAATACTTTTCTAGTTAAATTTGAGATTGGGACTTTGTTCTTCTATTCTTGTTCCAACTATTTTGCAGTATGATTATATAAAGTCCACTACACCACTCAAAGTTAAGGCATTCAGTTCCATGAAAAAGCCTCTCAAGTGGAAGACAGGCAGTCTTCCCCTTAATCACCTGAAACACTCATTACCTGCATGGCATGCTGCAGAAGCACCTCTCCCATGCTGTACCTTATGCTCCAAATTCTCGCCTGCCCTTTAAATGAGTACAGTGTTCACAACGTGGATATAAGAACTGTCCCTCTCCTACGTGTGATTTGAATGCAGCTAGAGAAACTATTGCTCTCCCACCCATAATTTATACTTAATAGACAGTGCTGAAAGCCATGAGTAGTTTATACACTACTTTTATTCGTTTCAGTGTTCTTGTTGCACTTATCCCCAGAGCAGCTTGCATTAGCATTGAAGTACCAAGTCAGGATTCCAGACCTACTCCCTGCACAAATCCCAGTATCCATCCTGCTTGTCTCCAGCAGGCTGACTCCAGGACCACGCAGACCACTGCCCACCCACCCCAGGAGAAGTTCCATGGTGACAGAGCAGCCTTCAATTAGTCAGATGCGGTTTTGTCCTGATGACAGTATTTCATTTCCCTTTCAAAAACCATGAGAATTACATTTTATGCTAGCACAATTCCCATATGATTCTGTCCTTTATTCATTTTATAGTGCTCCCCTCAACAAATAGCTCCTGTGAGATATTCAGAAGCAGAGCACTACAGTGCCAGCTATTCTTGTGGTACAGTCCAAATATGCTGCCAAATGTTAAGATTTTGTATTTTTCTCAAATCCTTGACTGTTGATATCAAATCTCAGTTTGTATAAAAAATATTTTATCCAATAGGTGCACAATGAAATTTATAGATACAATCCAGTCATTATGAAAAGGCGAGGAAAAAAAAAATATGTTAAGTCTTTTTAGATGTCAAACATCCATCAAACTGGAAAATTTTGATACATGCTGTGAGTGCACCATCCACTGTATATCCAATGCCTCAACTTGCAAATTCTTGAGTTAGAAGTGGAAAGACACTATTTAGCTCTTACAAAAGAAGAGCGATTACTATGCTCTGCTTTCAGACAAAGTTGATTGCTCCAGGAACTACAGACATCTGACGATTATTGTCAAAGCTGTAATACATAAACAAAAATCCACATCAAGTAACATTGAATCCACATCAGTTGAAAGGCATGCATTAGGCATATAATTTTTTTTTTTGTAACTGCAAACTCCCCCCCCAACACACACCCCTCAAACTGAGCTTTTGCAGCCAACTAGCTACCATACATACACACTGTAATTTAAAAGAACAATTTGACTTGGACCTCCAAGTTAAGGTTACATAAATGAAGGCTCTGACCAAAGAGAGGTTATATTGGTATACCAAGATCACTCTGTAGCCCATCAAGTACAAGGCAAGATTTATAGTTGGCAAAAATGACAAAGATTACCAAGTACAGTTTGCCATTTCCAGAGATGGATGGTAAAACCAATATTCTTCTACCTTACACACCAGACAGGCAAAACCCTATTTCATCTGAGAAATCCTCATTTTCATTTAAAAAAAAAAAATCTTAGTGGCTTAAATGTAATTTTTTCACATTTTACATTGAAAGACCGAGCGGAAAACCAGACTTTGACTGCTAATAACATTGCTCAGCTATAGCTCACAATCAGGTATGCAGCATTGGGAACAAAGTGTTTTATCAAATACTTACACCTTGCACCTCAAAATTCTTTACATTGTATTTTAGGTATATTTCTTCTCTATGCCTACAACTCAAGAATAGCACTGTAATTTGTTTGTTTGTTTCAAGTGTCTTTTTGTTTCAAGTGTCTTGAAACGAAGTGACAGAAGTGTCTTCGACAATCACATACATACAGATTAAGAAAATGGGAAGAGAACTGGTTAAGTCTAAGTGCAAGTCTGATTTCTAATGTATGTTACACAATATACATTATACAATATGCAGGAATCACACCTTTCCACAGTGCAGCACATTCTTAGAAGTCTTGGTATAATTCTGACTTCATTGCTGCAAAAACTTTTCCTATGGAGACATGCTATCCCAAGAGTATGGTACGGTATTATTGGAAAGATGCTGCAGTATCATCGACAAGCTATAGTACTGTTAAAAAGTGTTTGGTAGCCCTGTTAGCACAACATGTATCAGTGTACAGCTTCATTGAAAATACAGATATTATATTATGACCAAACAAGTGTTCTTTGTAAAGCATAATTTCGCAGTTCAAGAAAGCTTACTTACTACAGACTATTCCAAACAACAGTGTTCACAGAATGGGAAAGTGATTGAAGGGATTAATGGAAAAAAGAGGAAGAATGGATCAGAAGACAGCAAAAAAGGTTAATGTCTTAATGTTAACTTGTTAATGGTTGGAGGGAAATTTCACCATCAACATCATCTCACATTTGTATGCATCAAGATCTATTTCAATGGTGAATTCAACTAGCACCACTGTACTCAGCTTGGTGTTTTCACCATTAATGTCTTTAGATATAACTGTCATCCTTCCAAGAGACATGTTCTCACTTCAAAATTCACTTTGAAATCTAAGTAGAAAGACTAGGAATCAAACTTCAAAATAAAGGCATTTGCAGCTTAATTCACTCTGTATGCTTAAAAAAAGAACACAGTGGTTCATTTTTAGAGATTCCACAGTCCTCAGTAACATTTGTATTTTATGCCAGTGTTGGATGCATTAGGAGTGAGAGTTATAAACAGCCCTACTTTGGCACCATCAAGTACTAGACTAGGTAATAGTGTTTCACATTTAAATGAGACTGCAAATGCTACTGACTGGATGATGTAAGCCAATTTTGAAGCTTCAAATTTTTTTAGTCAGTAACAAAAAACATCCTGGATTCAGCTGTATTACTGATTATCTGCATACTACTTTCCCAAGGAATTTCTCAGCAGCAAGTCACCCCCCAAAAGGTTGCCAGAATGCATGAATTTTCTTGCTTTTTCTTGCTCTTGATATTTCTTTTATATTTTAGCATCAAGAGTTACTGTACTCTTGCTCACCTCATGCTTTTAGATACATAAAACCTATCACTCAACATTGCTAAACCTGCAAGAGTGGAAAAGACTGCCAGCAGAACAGACTACAAAAGGGAACCAAGTGATCTCCCCTAGCTCTTTCACTGTTACTGCTTTAAATCAAATTACCAAGCAACCCTTCTGGAAGGAACAGTAAGGTACCTTGAAGTGTTCCTACATTTGTTTTGCTCACAAGTGAGCTACAGACTAAAACTGTGTGTTAATTTATACTTTCCCTCACTGGTTTACTCATTTATGAGCTACTGTAGTCACTTAGCCATGCACTCTTCATGTCTTACCACTAGTTGAGCTATTTAGTCCATGCAGAGAAACCTTATCTGTTCTTGAAACAGTTAAGGCATGTTTAATTAGCCTCCATCCAATTATGAGATTTTATAATGATAGCTTCCCGATACAATCAATTATACAGCATTGAAAGAGTATGCAAATATTTCAGATTTTCATCATTGTTCTTCGTCAAAGCCGTGTGAGAATGTGAGAAAGTTTGAGGAAGTGAATTCACAGCCTCAGGATTACTGGCAGGTACCTGGCTTTCCCCTGCAAGTCTACTTAAGCTCCACATTACTCAGCTCCTGTGTCAAACAGAGAAGTACTTGCTTCCACAGGACAGCTAGGTTTTCCTCAGTTTTACATGAAACTCTGAAGACAAATTATTCAACACAACATCATACTTGATCTTGGAAGCAACACATGAGCTCTATAAACGAATACTTCTGAAAACAAAGAAGTTGTTTGAGTTGAATTGTTTTAGGTTTGGGGGTTTTTTTGACTTTGAAGAAAAATGTGGCCCCTTCATAGTTTTGGTAAGATTGAGTTACACTAATGAACCAAACACTCTTACCTATGCATGAAGACAGTCACATTGTGCACCACTTCCATGAGAATGAAGCATCAAGAAGAGACATATCAGCCACAATACTGACTGGATCAGTGTGTTACATGAAAGTCAGCCTCATCCTAAGTCTCTTTTTACATTTCATGTGGAGTTTTAGACTTTTAATTTCAGATCAGGAAAGTTTCATCCCTAAAAGAACCTCCAAATAAGGCTACAATCAAAAAGTGAGATGTGTAACTCCTGCCTACTTTCTCCTGTCTACAGGAAGAGCATCTCATTTAACAGAAAGCCACTGAATAGGGAAATGGAAGTTCAGAAAAATCCATCACATGAGGAGATGCTAATTCATCACATTCACATAAGAAAGGTGTTTATCAGCAACACTTAGAATACATTTATCTAGGTGCTAATGTGGGGAGAAAATCCACATTTTATGAGTTAATTTATATTGTGAAGGTTTAATGCTTCACACAAAAATGCAGTGGAAACATAAATCTTACTGCTTTAAATTCAAGTTTACCAACAATGGCTATGTTTTAGGCAAACCCATCTAAAGCTCCTATGGCACTATGACGATACAAAGGCAATCCAGGCACAGAACAGCAGTCAACCAGACTCACATGAATATGCCAAGAAGTCATTATTCCTCCCTTCTTAATCTTCTCAGTAACCATGTCAGTTGAAAAGAAAGACCCATGAGACTTGTGCCCTTAGCAACACCCATGTGAACATGATGCAGACACACACTTGCAGGCTTCCTGCAAATGTGTCAGTAACAACTAGTATTTTACTAACATTGAATAGTTTGAATGTTACCAGCATTCTTCCCCACCATGGTGTGTTAGTGAAAAATAAACAAGTCTCTATTTTACCGGAGCAATTTAGCAATCTTTTACTGTCTATTGCAATAGCATGTGGTTAGCTTTGCTGACTTCAAATGGTCCGAAGAGATGGCTGCTCATAGGAGAATAATGTGTATTTGTTAGAAAAAAAATACTGGAATTACAAAGGAAGATTTTCTGTTATGTTGTCACTAAAGTCTCCCAAGTCAAGCCCTGAGATTCACAAAGTACTTCTGAAGGAGCTGCAAAATGTAATTAGAGTCTACTGCCAGCAGGCTTAAGATCCTTATGTTTTGCAGTGTGTTAACCCCCACATTCTGGGATGGGGAAAACAAAGAGATTCTGAGGAAATTAGATGAGCTTATAATTTTCACAGGAAAGATCTCTTTCAGAAACCAAAGATCACAAAAGCAGCCCCAAACCACTTTACTGTTATCAAACTGCTCAAGTTTGACAACAGATCCCCACCTGCATCAGAAGCCACCCTGCCTGCACAAAGTGGAGCTTCCAGGGCACCGTCCGTCTCCCGTCCTGCCGCTGCCAGGACACATCGCTGGCAGAGCCGCACAGCTGAGCTCCACCACACCCCTACTCTGTGAAGGGCTCCCCAGAACTGGCTTCACTTGCTGTGCCCTTGAAGTTCCCTCCATTAGGTTTCATTGGAAGTTTATTGTTGAAAACTTTCCAGTTTCGGTCATCTAATAAAGCAAAAACTACATAACAGGATCTTAAGAAAAATCTAATAACTGGGGTATAAATGCAAAACCTTCTAAACCCTGTCAAAGACTTTGGAATTTGAACAGATTAGAAGTTTAAAACTTGCATCAATCCTGATGAATTTCATGTTTTTACAAGTACTTGTTTTTACCACAAAGTGTTCAACAGCAACGATGCAAGACTATTTCAAAGGAAGCCATTTACATTCTTCTACCTGAATTTAATGTTTTTCTATATACCACACTTCCAGTACTTGCTTCAGACATTGTATATAAACCTCAGATTTGTGAACCCTCAATTGTAATCATTAATTATTTGATTTTAGGTTTGTGGGTTGTGGTTTTTTTTTTTTTTTTAAATCAGCTTACTCGCCTTAAGAATTATTTCCAGTTGAGACAT